>PVLC010020298.1:0-29406 GCA_004027655.1 Graphiurus murinus | reverse complement strand
AAAATAGGACTGGGGATGTAGTTCGGAGGTAGAATGCCCCTGAGTTCAATCCCCAGTACTGCAAAAAAAAAAAAAAGATATCCAAGATGAAGCTGGGCATGGTGGCACACACTTGTAATCCCAGCATTTGGGAGGCTGAGACTAGAGGATCCAGGTTCACGGCCAGCCTCAGCTACCTGGTGAGGCCCTCCGCAACTTAGGGAGATCCTGTTTCAAAAAATAAAGAATAAAAAATAGGGCTGGGGATATAGCTCGGAGGTAGAATGCCCCTGAGTTCAATCCCCAGCACCACAAAAAAAAAAAAAGATACCCAAGATGCCAACCTGGCACAATGGCATACACCTTTAATTCCAGCTACTCATAAACTGAGGCAGGAGATTGTGTTTTAGTCAACATTCTCACTGCTATAATCCAAAACATTGACCACACAACTTGAAGGAAGGAAGAATTATTTGCTCACAGTTTCTTAAAGATTCCAGGTTCAGTCTGAGGCTCAGGGCATGGTGATGGGCACTGGATAGAGAGAGGGCATGCAAAGCTCCACTCTCACATCATGGGGGCTGGAAGCAGAGAGAGCAAGAGGATTCAAAGACACAAGCACAATTGTAAGGCCATGCCCCCAGGGACCCACCTTCTGTAGCCACACCTTACCTGCCTAGGTCACCACCATTGTAATGCATTAAATCCATTGTTTTTGGTTTTTTTTTTTTGTGGTACTGGGGATTGAACTCAGGGGCATTCTACCTCCGAGCTACACCCCCATCCCTATTTTTTATTCTTTATTTTGAAACCGAGTCTCACTAAGTTGCGAAGTGCCTCACTAGGTAGCTGAGGCTGGCCGCGAACCCGGATCCTCCGGTTTCAGCCTCCCGAATGCTGGGATTACAAGCGTGCGCCACCACGTCCGGCTCATTAAATCCATTGTAATAGACAAGATTACAACCCTCATGACTTAACTGTATCAACTCTGAGCTCTTCAGGGGACATTCCATATCTGACCATAACATTCTGCTCCAATCTCCTGAAAAGCTCATGCCCAGTTCAGAATGTCAAAGGCACTTAGTCCATCTCCAAGAGTTCCCAAAGTCATAACAGTTCCAGCATAGCTCAAAAATGCCAAAGTCCAAAGTCTCCTCTGAGACTCAAGGTGAACTCTTGGCTGTGAAAAAAAAAAAAAATTACATGCATCCAAAGTACAATAGCACAGAATAAATATTTGCATTCCAAAAAGGAGGAATAGAACTATAGAAAGAAGGGATGGGACCAAAACAGTATTGAAATCCAGCAGGGCAAGTATTTAATCCTGCAGCTCCATTTCTGGCATCTGGGGCACATGGTGGTGAGATGCTATCTCCAAGGAGTCTTAGCAGCCATGCCCCTGTGACATAGTTGATTGCAGTGGGCAGTGGACTGGCTCTTCCAGTTTGGCTCCATGGCTTGCAGCTTGTAGCTTTTCCTTATTGTTGTTCCACATTTCTAAATCTCAGGAGTTTTTTTGTACAACATTGGTTTCACCCTCACAGCTTCACAAATTACCTCATTTGAATCTGCTTGCAGAGATTCTGACCCTGCTGTGCATTTCCTGACTTCCAAGACCTTTATTTGAAATATAGAGGGGAGGCTTCATGACCCCTTTTTTCCACAAAGCCAGCTTTGTGTAACTGCCAAAATAGACCACCAGCAGGAAAGAAGTTCAGTCCATGAGAGTGTAGCTCTGGCCTTTTCAATCACTGCCGCTGAGCCCTTTCCAATCACTGCTGCTGGGCTTGTCTCAATTTTTGCCACCTCTGGGTTTTGTTTTGTTTTGTTTTTTTAAATCTTGGCTGCTGCTAGACACAAGCACAATCCCTACGACCACACCACCAAGGACTCACCTTCTCCAGCCATACTTATAATGGATTTATCTACCAATGAGATTACAATTCTCATGATTCAACTATATCAATCCTGAACTCTTCATGGGACATTCTATACCTGCCCATAACACCCAGGAGCCACCTTCTCCATCCACACCTCGCCTGCCTAGGTTATCACCCAGATAATTCCATTACAATGGATTTATCTACTGATGAGATTACAACCCTCATGGTTTAACTGTATCAACCCTGAGATCTTCGGGAGATTCTATATCTGATCATAACAAATCTCAAGTTCAAGTCTAGCCTGGACAACTCAGCAAGACCTGGTCTTAAAAAGTAAAAAGCAGGCAAGGTGACACACACTTGTAATCCCAGTACTTGGGAGTCTGAAATAGGGGGATCACAGGTTTGAAGACAGCCTCAACAACTTAGTGAGACACTATTTCAAAATAAAATAGGGATGGGGGTGTAGCTCAGAGGTAGAACACCCCTAAGTTTGATTTCTAGTACCAAAACAACAACAACAAAAATATCAAATAAAGGGTTGAGGATGTATCTTAGTGGTAGAGCAGTATGTAAGTATGAGGCTCTGGGGTCCATTCTCAACAGCATGCAACCACACATGCACACAAAACCCAAGATGAAAAAATCTTAGCTCCTTATAGTGTTTGTCCACCTAAAAAGAAAATTGAAGCTGGGCGTGGTGGCGCACGCTTGTAATCCCAGCATTCAGGAGGCTGAGACCGGAGGATCCGGGTTTGCGGCCAGCCTCAGCTACCTAGTGAGGCACTCCGCAACTTAGTGAGTCTCGGTTTCAAAATAAAGAATAAAAAATAGGGCTGGGGGTATAGCTCGGAGGTAGAATACCCCTGAGTTCAATCCCCAGTACCACAAAAGAAAAAAAAAGAAAATTGAGCCAGGCATGGTGGTGCACACCTGTAATCCCAGTACTTGGGAGGCTGAGACAGGAGGATCTCAGATTCAAGGCCAGTCTCAGCAACTTAGTGAGACCCCATTTCAAAATAAAAAAATAGGGTTGGGGTGTAGCGTAGAGAACACCCCTGGGTTTCATTCCTACTACCAAAAAAAAATTTTTTTTAAGAAAAAGAAAAAAAAAAAGAACAGAAAAGAGTTTTTTGAGCTGGGTGTGGTGGTACAGATCTATAATCCCAGTATTTAGGAAGCTAAAACAGGAGAATCACGGATTCAAGAGCAGTCTCAGCAGCTTAACAAGACCCTCAGCAACTTAGTGAGATCCTGTTTCAAAATAAAAAAATAAAAAGGGCTGGGAATGTAGCTCATGTAGAACACCCATGGATTCAGTGCAAAACACACACACACACACACACACACACACACACACACACACACACACACACACACACACACAAAATGGGTGTAAGCTGGGCATGGTGGTGGATGCTTGTAATCCCAGTACTTGGGAGGCTGAGACTGGAGGATCCGGGTTCCTGGCCAGCCTCAACTACTTAGTCAGGCCCTCTGTAACTTAGTAAGACCTTGCTTCAAAATAAAGAATAAAAAATAGGGCTGGGGATGTAGCTTGGAGGTAGAATGCCCCGGGTTCAATCCCCAGTACCACACACACACAAAAAAAATAAATTAATTAATTAATTAATTAAAAAAAAAACAGGTGTGGTGGTGCACATCTGTAATCCCAATACTTGGGAGGTTTAGAAGGAAGATCATAGGTTCAAAGCCAGCTTCAGCAACTTAGTGAGGCTGTTAGCAACTTACTGAGACCCTGTTTCAAAACAAAAAATAAAAAAGGGCTGGAGGTGTAGTTCAGAGGTACAAGATCCCTAGGTTCCATCCCCAGTACCATAGAGAGAAGGGGGAGGGAGAAGGGGGGGGAGGGAAGAAAGGAATTGAATTTTTTGAAAGTAGAGAATCGCCGGGCGTGGTGGTGCACGCTTGTAATCCCAGCATTCGGGAGGCTGAGAACAGCTACCTAGTGAGGCACTCCGCAACTTAGCGAGACCCGGTTTCAAAATAAAGAATAAAAAATAGGGCTGGGGGTATAGCTCGGAGTAGAAGGCCCCTGAGTTCAATCCCCAGTACCGCAAAAAAAAAAAAAAAAAGTGAGTGACAGCTGAGTGTGGTAGCACACACCTGTAATCCCAGTACTTGGGAAGCTGAAACGGGACTATTGCAGGTTCAAGGACCGCCTCTGCAAGTAGTGAGACTCTCATCGACCTAGAGAGACCCTGTTTCCAAATAAAAATATAAAATAGGGCTAGGGGTGTAGCACAGAGGTAGAATGCTCCTGGGTTCAATCCCCAGTACCATGAAAAAAAAAAAAAAAAAAAAGCCGGGCGTGGTGGCGCATGCTTGTAATCCCAGCATTCGGGAGGCTGAGACCGGAGGATCCGGGTTCGAGGCCAGCCTCAGCTACCTAGTGAGGTACTCTGCAACTTGGTGAGACTCGGTTTCAAAATAAAGAATAAAAAATAGGGCTGGGGGTATAGCTTGGAGGTAGAATGCCCCTGAGTTCAATCCCCAGTACTGCAAAAAAAAAAAAAAAAGTGAGTCACAGCCAGACACATTGCTTGGAGGCTGAGACAGGAAGATCACAGGTTTGAGTATAGCCTCAGCAATTTAGCAAGACTTTATTTCGAAATACAAAGGGCTGAGGGTGTAGCTCAGAGGTATAATGCCCCTGGGTTCAATCTCCAGCAATACACACACACACACACACACACACACACACACACACACACACACACTCTGAGTCACTTGCTGCTCATTTCTCTTTCATGTGTAAAGGAAGCTTTTTGTGTTTCATGGGAATAATGGGGGGAAAGGGGTCCCTACTGCAGTTTCCCCTCTCTTCCTGCAGCCCGTCCTTGAGTTAGGATAGGCGCTGGTGCGTTCCCAAGAGAACGGGAGACCTGACTGGGAGCTGCATATACTCTGAGTCAGAAATGAGAGTTTGTTCAACAGAACTCCAAGGTAACTGTCACTTCTACAGTCATTGAGTTTAAAGGATGTTTCATCAAATTAAACTAATGGCTCCATACACGTCACATCAAGGACAGCAGAGAATTCAACTTGGAGTTTGGCCTAGCCAGGTGTCCCTGCTCTGCCTGACCTTGCAACCTTAAGCCAGTCACTTCGCCTCTCTCACCTGTAAAATGAGGGGGTGGAGAATTCCTTGTGCCTCTTCCAGGTCCATGGCGAGTTCTTACCCCCTCTTTGTTCTTTTTCCTAATTGCTCATGTCACGCCCATTGTTTTGGAACCCCAGGCTGAAATGTTCTGGTCCTTTCCTCAGCCCCGGCTGCTCTTTCTGGTGCTCTTGTCTTCCCATTTTGCACCCCACCCCAGCCCAGACCTTGGGCCCTTTGTTGTTATTGTGGCTCTCAGGGTCACACGCTCCTGCACCCACCCGGGTGCTCTTTCCACAAAGTGTACCAACCGGCATGTGGAGTGGGATTTCATGTCTTCTCTTCACTTATGAACCACCAAGCACATGTGTGGCTTTTGCTTGTATTGCTTGTATACAGTAGGCTCTCAATAAGTGTTTGATGAATGAGTGAACACCACTGTTCGCCGGCTTGCCCGTGTATCATGTGGTCTTCAGGCTCCTTCCCCATCCCTGGAGCCTGAGCAGAGTCTCCCAAAGTCTCCTAAAATCCAAGCTCCTAGGGATCCTCCCGCTGGCCTGGGCTCTCCGAGGCCCACATTTGTCAGCCCACTCCCTTCTCCTGAGCCCTTTATGTCACCATCTCGGTCAATCCTCCTCTCGCCATCTCTAGGAATGAAATCACATTATCAGTCCTATTTCATAGAATAGCAAACTGAGGCTCCAAGAAGAGGAATGGCATAAAGCTAATCAGCAAAAGAGCTGACACATGACCTGGGGCCCCACCCTGCACCACCTTTTTATTTTATTTTTTGTGGTACTGGGGATTAAACCTGGGTCATTCTCCAGGCTATACCCCAGCCCTATTTTTTATTCTTTATTTTGAAACAGAGTCTCACTAAGTTGTGGAGGGCCTCACCTGCCATCCTCCTGTCTCAGCCTCCCAAATACTGGATTATAGGTATGCACCATACCCAACTATGCTCGATCTTTATATACATATTCCCTTTTGTTCTTTTGCTTTTATTTATTTATTTATTTTCTTTAGGAGGCAGGACCTCACTGTGTTACCCAGGCT
The DNA here is from genome assembly GCA_004027655.1 of Graphiurus murinus. Taxonomy (NCBI): domain Eukaryota; kingdom Metazoa; phylum Chordata; class Mammalia; order Rodentia; family Gliridae; genus Graphiurus; species Graphiurus murinus. The sequence goes on along the minus strand of PVLC010020298.1, from coordinate 23,367 downwards.
GGACTCAAATTCTTGGGCTCAGGTGATCCTCCTGCCTCAGGCTTCCTGCAGATGATGATACCGTGCCTATCTCAATTTTGCATTTTATCTTAAAAACTCATTCAATTTGTAGTTAGTGCCATAATAGTGTAGATATAGCTCCATGTTTATTTTACAATACACACTGCTCCCTCTCCCATCCTCAAGTGACTGACACTCTTGAAAAATGTTCCAGATGTACCCTGCAGAGCCCTGTAGAGAACCCCAGTTTGTGAAGCATGAACTTGCCCATCATCCTAAGCTTCCACTTCGGCCTCTGTGTGGCCCCAGCCACCCTCTCCAGCCTTCTCTGGCCACATCCCTTCATGCCCTCTACCCTGAGCAAATCCACTTATCCCGATCCGTCTGCCTGGGTGCCAGCCCTCCTGCCCTACTAGAGCAGGCCTTCTCGTGGCCCCTCAGCTTCTTGCTTATTCTATATTGTGATGCTCTGTTGTTCTGGCTGCTGGGCCCCAACTCAGCATCCTGACCCCTTTTTCTGTTCTTGCCTTCCTGCTGCTCAAACCTCTCAAATCATTTTTTGCTCCTTTTTTGTTTGGTGTGTGTATACGGTACTGCGGATTGAACCCAGGCACATTCTACCTCTGAGCTACACCCCTATACCTTTTCATTTTTAATATTTTACTTTGAAACAGGGTCTCACTAAGTGCTGAGGCTGGCCTTGAACCCATGACCCTCCTGGCTCAGTCTCAAGTACTGGCATTACAGGAGTGTGCCACCAGGCCTTGCTTGCTCCCTCTTTTTTTTTTTTTTTATGCTGAGGTGAACCTAGGGGCATTCTATCTCGGAACTACACCCCCAGCCCTATTTTATTTTTTAGTTTGAAACTGAGTCTCCCTAAGTTGCAGAGGTCCTCACTAAGTTGCTGAGGCTGGCCGTGAACCTGGGATCTTCCTGTCTCAGTCTCCCAAGTACTGAGATTACGGAGTGTACCACCACGCCTGGCTTACTCTCTCTTTTAAAGCATTCAAGGGCTGAACAGCGGGTTGGGCCTGACTGAAAGTGTGTTTCAGGCCCCAGGTATGGCAGACTCCTATGAATAAGTTATGCTATCCATCCATCATTTGAGCGCCCCCTATTTCCTCTAAGGGTATCTGCCACACAGTGCTGCTTGGTTCCATCCCTTTCAGACATGGCCTCCCTCCTGGGCTGACTAGAACCTTCTAGAATTAGAGAACCTTACTTCTGTTTGGGTCTGTTCGTGTCCCCTCCACAACCTCTGACCTGTAGTTGGTGTTGGAAGATTCCATGCTGAAATGGAAATATGTGTGGCTCCGTCCCTTGACCTCTTCACATTCAGTTTCTCTGGTCTTAACATCCCTCATTTAAATGTCAAGTTGCCAGGCAGGTGTGGTGGCACACACCTGTAATAACAGTACTTTGGAGGCTGATTCAGGAGGATCACAGGTTCACAGCCAGCCTTAGCTACTTAGTGAGGTCTTCTGTAAACAAATTAGTGAGACCCTGTTTCCAAATAAGGAATAAAAGCCGAGCATGGTTGCATACACTTGTAATCCCAGTACTTGGGAGGCTGGGACAGGAGGACCACGGGTTCGCAGCCAGCCTTAGCTACTTAGTGAAGCCCTTTGCAACTTAGTGAGACCCTATTTCAAAAATAAAGAATACAGCCGGGCATGGTGGCGCACGCTTGTAATCCCAGCATTTGGGAGGCTGAGACCGGAGGATCTGGGTTCACGGCCAGCCTCAGCTACCTAGTGAGGCACTCCACAACTTAGTGAGACCCTGTTTCAAAATAAAGAATAAAAAAATAGGGCTGAGGGTATAGCTCAGAGGTAGAATGCCCCTGAGTTCAATCCCCAGTACCACAAAAATAAATAAATTAAATAAAGAATACAAAATAGGGCTTGGAGCCGGGCGTGGTGGCGCACGCTTGTAATCCCAGCATTCGGGAGGCTGAGACCGGAGGATCCAGGTTCGAGGCCAGCCTCAGCTACCTAGTGAGGCACTCCGAAACTTAGTGAGACTCAGTTTCAAAATAAAGAATAAAAAATAGGGCTTGGAGAGTAGCTCAGAGGTAGAATGCCCCTGGATTCAATCCCCAGCACCACAAAATAAATAAATAAATAAATCTATGTCAAGTTGCCAGGCATGGTGGCACACACCTATAATCCTAGTGCTTGGGAGGCTAAGCAGGTTTGAGGCCAGCCTCAGCAACTTAGTGAGACCCTGTTTCAAAATAAGAAATAAAATAGGGCTGGGTGTAGCTTGAGGGTAGAATGCCCCTGGATTCAATCCCCATTACCCCTCGCCCCCAAAAATGTCAAGTAAACAAGGATTTGTAAACCAATTCTCAATTCTCTGAGGGAGGAATGGGCCCCATTTAAATGCCCTTCTGTTGTGGTTGGGTTGAGAAATCATCTCCTGAATGATACACCTTTTGAATGGAAACAGTAATGCTCTATGTGTACCCATAGGTGCATGTGTGCATGTGTGTGTATGTGTGCCTGAGTGTCGAGGAAGCACTTCTGCAGGGATCCAGTTGTCCCAGTGATTTCTCAACACTGCCCCAGGGGAGGTGCTAACATATACAGGAAACCAAAAATGCTATTAATGGGTCAGCAAGACATATGTTCATAAGGTATGAGCTAGAGGCACACTCTGAAGTCCTCCCAGTGACCTCAGTTTAGCGATGGAGAATCCTAGGTTATGCAAAGAGCTGGTGTCTCAACCTGCCTCTTGCTCTGATGAGGTCCCAGGAGGAAGGCAGCCCCCCCATCCCCAGTGGAGGATGATCAACCATCCAGGGTGCCTGGTACCCAAGTTACTCCGTGCTAAAACTGAGACAGTTCCAGAAAAACCCTAACGGTGTCACCCTGACCCTGTGACTCATGACTTCTTTCCTCCCTAGCTATAAACCCTCCAAGATAACTTCCAGAAAACCCAGGAATGGTGGTGCATGCTTGTGATCTCAGTACTTGAGAGCCTGAGACAGGAGGATTGTAGGTTCGAGGCCAGCCTCAGCTACTTAATGAGAACCAATTTCAAAATAAAGAATAAAAATAGAGCTGGGGGTGTGGCTCAGAGGTAGAATGCCCCTGGGTTCAATCCTCAGTGCCACAAAAGAAAAAAGAAAACCTTCCAGAAAAAATGGAAAAACAGAGATATCTAAGGCCCAGCCATCACTGTCATTTGGATCTGCTGTGACACATGGTTCTGCCTGGTCAGGCAGTAAGGTGGACTGCCCAGCACCTGCCTTGCTGTAGGCACCACCCCCTTTTATTGCCTTGTTCCTTTTGTAACCAAAAACACGGTTTTGTTTTTTTTTTTAATTCTGGGGTTTGAATCCAGAGGCATTCTAACTCTGAGCCATATACCCCCAACCCTATTTTATTTTTTATCTTGAAACAGGGTCTCACTAAGTTGCTGATGGTCTTGCTAAATTGCTGAGGCTGGCCTCAAACCTGTGATCCTCCTGTCTCAGTAGTGGGATTACAGGCATGTGCCACTAAAAACACAATTAAAAAAAATTTTTTTTTAACTGGGCATAGTGGCACATGCTTGTAATCCCGGTATTTGGGAGGCTGAGACTGGAGGGTCCAGGTTTAAGGCCAGCCTCAGCTACTTAGTGAGGCTCTCCGCAACTAGTGAGACCCTGTTTCAAAATAAAGAATAAAAAGTAGGACTGGGGGTGTAGTTCAGAGGTAGAATGCCCCTGGACTCAATCCCCAGTACTGGTCTCAGCCTCCCAAGTACAGGCATGTGCCACCACATCCAGCACAAAGACATAATTTTTTTGTGCGTGTGGTACTGGATTGAACCCAGGGGCATTATACCTCCAAGCTACACCCCCAGCCCTATTTTTTATTTTATTTTTATTTATTTATTTATTTTGCGGTACTCTCACTAAGTTGCGGAGTGCCTCACTAGGTAGCTGAGGCTGGCCGCGAACCCGGATCCTCTGGTCTCAGCCTACCGAATGCTGGGATTACAAGCGTACGCCACCATGCCCAGCTCCTATTTTTTTTTTTTTGAAATAGGGTCTCACTAAGTTGCAGAGGGCCTCACTAAATTGCTGAAGCTGGCTGCGAACCTGTGTTCCTCTGGTCTCAGCCTCCCAAGTACTGGGATTACAAGTATACGCCACCACGATGGGAAAGACACAATTTTTTTTTTTTTTTTTGCCAGACTGGGGATTGAACTCAGGGGCATTCTACCTCTGAGCTATATCCCCAGCCCTATTTTTTATTCTTTATTTTGAAACAGGGTCTCACTAAGTTGCGGAGGGCCTCACTAGGTAGCTGAGGCTGGCCGCGAACCCGGATCCTCTGGTCTCAGCCTCCCAAATGCTGGGATTACAAGCATGCGCCACTACGCCCGGCTGCAAAGACACAATTTTTAAAAGCTTTTTGGGGGACTGTTTAACCTTGAGCTCTATAAACATTTCTTTTGATAAATACCAGGATCTTTATACCACGTATTTTGAGAGACTCTGTTTAGCAATAAGCCACATATCTTTTTATTGTTTTGCAGTGTTGGGGAGAGGCAGTCAGTTCTGTTCTAACTCTATGTGATCTTGAGCAAATTCCTACATATCTCTGGGTCTTGGTTTCCCCATGTTTGAAATGGGAAGTGCTAGAATCTGCCTTGTTCAGTTGCTCTGGGAAATAAAGGGGAAATGACTGGAGATTGCTTGGCACGGAGCCTAGCACACAGCCTGGCACATCACGAGCACTTGATGGAAGGGATTTGTTGTCATCTCTGGTCCCTGATGGGGAAGTAGGATGCTTCTGGGTTCAATCCCCAGCACCACAAAAAAAAAAAAAAAAAAAAAAAAAGTTGGGGGTGAGGAAGAGCGGCCGTAGATATAGTTGAATGGTAGAGCACTTCTCCATTGGGTGCAAGATCCTAGGTTCAATCCACAGTAGAATACTACAAACAGGAAACAATTTTTTAAATGATGTAGCTTGGACTGTTTTGGACTAGATACTTAGTACATGAAATATACTTTTAGCCCTAAAACCATAAACCAGGAACAGGCCATACTATAGTTATGAATTCTTAAGGGAAGACTTATTTCTCCATTCTGCCCAAAGTTAAGGTAAAAAAGGCATACTTGCTATCCACCTTCACAGGTTGGGTTTTTCCTAGCTACCCTGTCATGGAGGACGTGGTCTTTCAGAGGATCCTGCTTTACCAAGGGATAAAGTCTGCTTTATGTTGCTATAATAAACACAGAGACGAGCTGGGCGTGGTGGTGTATGCTTGTAATCCCAGCATTTGGGAGGCTGAGACCTGAGGATCCGGGTTCGAGGCCAGCCTCAGCTACCTAGTGAGGCACTCTGCAACTTAGTGAGACCCTGTTTCAAAGTAAAGAATAAAAAAAAATAGGGCTGGGGGTATAGCTCGAAGGTAGAACACCCCTGAGTTTAATCCCCAGCACCGCAAAAAAAATAAAATAAAATAAATACACACAGAGACTGGGTAATTTATTTGTGGAACTGGGGATTGAACCCAGGGGTATTCTACTCCGAGCTACACCCCCAGCCCTATTTTTTATTTTTTAGTTTGAAACAGGGTCTCACTAAGTTGCAGAGGGCCTCACTAAGTAGCTGAGGCTGGTTTCGAACCTGCGTTTCTCCTATCTCAGTCTCCCAAGTACTGAGATTACAAGCGTGCGCCACCACACCCAGCTCTGGGCAACTTATAGAGTCAAGAGGTTCATGCAGGTCATGATTGAGATGATTGTCAGATCTAAACAGCACTGGTATCCTGGCAAGGACCGGGACACAACATAATGGAGAAGAGGAAAGGGACATGGCCTCATACAGAAGAGGTCAAACACAAACAGTGGCCTCATTTCATAACGCCCCCTTCTCGTGTGGGGGGAGCCCCTGTACCTCACTACCTTCCCGTGGGCCCCACCTCATGGTCACCACGCCGGGGAACGAGCACATGAACCTTTGGGGGACAACCTGTAGCAACGGCCTGGTCCTCCTCACTTGCCCTGGCCCTTGGCTTGGCCTCTATGGCTCAGCCATACATTTAAACGCATACGCACTCCAGCATTTTCAGAGTTATGCAGGAGAGGGATTTTTCAGGCTATCTGCTTCATTGCTAGATATGGCAGTCTATTTCCAGCACTTAGCACAGTACTTACACATGTATCAGGTGAACAGGTGTTTATTCCATGACTAAGTAAGTTGTGAATATTTGGATACCGTGAGAGGGAAGGTGACCTGGGCAAGAGCACACAGCATATTTGTTTGGGGGCTGCATGAGGTGGTGCATACCTGTCGTTCCAGTACTTGGGAGACTGAGACAGAAGGATCATGGGTTCAAGGCCAGTCTCAGCAACTGAGTGAGACCCTCTTACAAAATAAAGACTGAAAAAGACTGAGGTGTAGCTTGGAGGTAGAACATCCCTGGGCTTAATCCCCAGTACAAATAATAAATTTAAAAAATTGGGCCAGTCGTGGTGGCGCATGCTTGCAATCCCAGCATTTGGGAGGCTGAGCCTGAGGATCTGGGTTCGAGGCCAGCCTCAGCTGCTTAGTGAGGCCCTCCGCAATTTAGTGAGACCCTGTTTCAAAATAAAGAATAAAAAATAGGACTGGGAGCCAGGCGTGGTGGCGCACACTTGTAATCCCAGCATTCGGGAGGCTGAGACCGGAGGATCCCGGTTCGAGGCCAGCCTCAGCTACCTAGTGAGGCACTCCGCAACTTAGTGAGACTCGGTTTCAAAATAAAGAATAAAAAATAGGGCTGGGGGTGTAGCTCAGAGGTAGAATGCCCCTGAGTTCAACCCCCAGTACCGCAAAAAAAAAAAAAAAAAAAAAAAAAATAGGACTGGGGGTGTAGCTTGGAGGTAGAATACCCCCAGGTTCCATCCCCAGTACTGCAAAAAAAAGGGGGGGGGGGCGGACAGCCCAGGTCTTCTTGCTCTTCTTTCTGAAATGTGCTGGCCTTGCCCTCTTTGTCCCACTCAACTGTGACCCTTGGGAGAGATAACATGGTGTGGTGGGACACAGGGCTCCGAGTTCCAATCCTAGAACTTCTCCCTTCATGAGAAACACAGACACTTCCCATCCCTTCTCCAGACCCAGGGGCATTTGGGTGGGGAGGGGAATACTGGGGCATTCTACCTCCAAGCTATACCCTCAGCCCTATTTATTTTCAAACAGGATCTTGCTAGGTCACTGAGAATCTCACTAAGTCGCTGAGGCTGGTCTCAAACCTGGGATCCTCCTGTCTTAGCCTCTTAAGTACTGGGATTACAGGGCAGCGCTACTTCACCCATTAGGAACATTTTTTTTTTCCTTTAGGAATAGTGCTAAAGGCCTGCAAGAAAGCTCCAGGTGCGAGAAACAGTAGCATATGAACGTGTGAGTACTTCAGTGTCTAAAGGTAAAGCATTACATCATCTCATCATAGGATTTTTCGAGAAACTTAGGTGTGAAAGTATAACGTTCCTATCAAAAACTGCACACGTTGTAAGTGTTCTGCTCAAATTCTCATAAAGTGAACAGGCCCATGTCCCCAGCGCCCAGGTCAATAAGAGAAGGTATGCAATACCCCCGGAGCCCCTCTCAGTTTTGCTCCCTGTCACCACTTTTCCCCAAAGGTCACCACTGTCTGAGTTCTGTCTCGGGTGCTGTTTGTCTTTGATCCAGCTTTCCCAGTAGATCTTGGCAGGTCAGTTGGTAGGTCCCCTGGAGTCTAGCAAAGACAGAGGTAAATGTTCTTGCCTTCCTCAGCTCGGCTTTCTAAAATGTTAATGTCTTTGATACAATGTTGGGGTGAGGTTTCCAATAAGTGTACTAAGGGCTTAATTTTTTTTATTATGGTAAAATATACACAACATAATATTTGTCACTAGCTATTTGTGGGGGTTTGGGGTTTTTGTGTGTGTGTGTGTGTGTTTGCTATACTAGGGATTGAACCCAGGAGCATTCTACCTCCAAGCTACACTCCCAACCCTATTTTATTTATTTTTTATTCTTTATTTTTGAAACAGATTTTAAGTTGCGGAGGGCTTCACTAAGTAGGTGTGGCTGGCCACGAACCTGTGATCCTCCTGTTTCAGCCTCCCAAGTACTGGGAATCCAAGTGTGCCCCACCACACTCAGTTGCACTGTAGCTATTTGTAAGCATGATTCAGTGGCATTAAACATAGTCTTGGTCTTGTACAATCATCACCACTGTCTACCTCCAAAACTTTTTTCATTATTCCTAAAATGCTATACCCATTAAACAATACCTTTCCCTGTCCTAGCCCATCCAGCTGCTGTCACCTCTCTTCTACTTTCTGTCTCCATGAATTTGCTTGGATATCTATTTATTTTTTATTTTATTATTATTATTATTTGCAGTGCTGGGGATTAAACCCAGGGCCTCACACCTGCTAGGCAAGTTCTCTACCACTGAGCTACAAGCCAAGCCCTGAATTTGCCTGTTCTGGATACCCCGTATAAGTGGAATCATCTAATATTCATAATATTTGTCCTTCTGTGTTTGGCTTATTTCACTTAGCATAATTTTTAAAGGTGTATCCATGTTGTAGCATTCATGAACACTTCATTCCTGCTGGGTATGGTGGTGCATGCCTGTAATGCCAGTACTTGTGAGGCTAAAACAGGAGAATTGCAGGTTTGCAGCCAGCCTCACCTACTTAGTGAAGCCCTCTGCAACTTAGTGAGACCCTGTTTCAAAAATAAACCGCTTGTAATCCCAGCATTCGGGAGGCTGAGACTAGAGGATCCGGGTTCACGGCCAGCCTCAGCTACCTAGTGAGGCACTCTGCAACTTAGTGAGACTTGGTTTCAAAATAAAGAATAAAAAATAGGGCTGGGGGTGTAGCTCGAAGGTAGAATGCCCCTGAGTTCAATCCTCAGCACCGTAAAAAATAAAAAATAAAAAAAATAAATAAATAAAAAGGATTGGGAGTATAGCCCAGAGGTGAAATGTCCCTGTGTTCAATCCCCAGTACCAAAACCAAACAAACAACAACAAAAACACCTTTATTTCTCAGCTGGGCATGGTGGCACATACACCTATAATCTCAGTTCTTGGGCGGCTGAGACAGAAGAATCATAGGTTTGAGGCCAGCCTCAGCAACTTAGAAAAACTGTTTCCAAAAAAATAAAATAGGGCTGGTGGTGCATCTTGGAGGTAGAATGCCCCTGGGATCAATCCCCAGTAACACACACACACACACACACACACACACACACACACACACACACACTTAAAACAAACAAATAAAAGCAGGGATAGGGGTATAGTTCAGAAGAGGTAGAATGCTCCCGGGTTCAATCCCCAGTATTATAAATAAATGAATTAATTAATTTCAGAATGTCTCACTTAAAATCCAGATTTCAGTTCCATTGTGTTTAAGTCATAAGAGCAGTAAGGGCCGTTGCAGGGTTTGAAGGCGCCCAGGACTGTGCGCCAAGCCCCGCTCTGCGGCTGGCGGGGTCACTCCGCTGCGCTGAGCCCTCTGCGTATTCCCAGGGTCTCTCCACCAACGCTGCTGCTATCGTTATTAAGTGCTGTGGTCCTGGGCCTGCGTGCCCAACAGTGGCTGCCCCTCTAGATCACACAAGCTCCTCTGGCCTCTAGGTCCGTCGGTGGCCGACTTGAGCCCCAGAGCTCTTACAACTGTATACTTAAATCCATTTTCAAGCAATCAAGAAATGCTTCATAATGTCCCCACTTGAAAAAGGTCACAGGACTCCTCAGTTGTCTGGGGCGCCATGGTGAGAGCGCGACTGCTTTATCCAAGCGCCAGCTCTCTGTTAATTCGAAGCGTGACCTTAAACAAGTTACTTAAGCACTCTGTGCCTTCCTTTCCTTATCCTTACGTAGCGAGGCCTAGGTGAGCTAACACATGTAGAGTGCTTAGGAAGTGCTGGGACATGGAAAATGAGAAGTCAGGAGAAGCGAGTGCAGTAAGGGCCGTTGCAGGGTTTGAAGGCGCCCAGGACTGTGCGCGAAGCCCGGCTCTGCGGCTTGCCGGCTGCATGGTGCGCGGCGGTCACTCTGCCCAGCTCTGCGTATTCCCAGGGTCTCTCCACCAACGCTGCTGCTATCGTTATTAAGTGCACACTCAGCGCTCTCGGCTTGCTTCCAGAGCATTCTTGAACTGGCTGCCCACCCCTTCCAGAGCTGGGGAATGACTATTGATCTGAAAGACAAAGAGGCTCTGCTGGCACAATGGCGCCATTGTGGGCTCGCAGGCACACAGTTTCCTTTCTATCCTTTCAACCTCAAGGGATGCCATGTGGGGCCGGGGTGGGAAGGCATGGGAGCCCATCCTGAGCTCTCTCAGCCGCTCTTAGGAAGGCAGAGCGTGATGGCACACGCTTGTAATCCCAACACTTGGGAAGCTGAAATAAGAGGATCGCAGGTTCTAGGCCAGCCTCTGCAACTTAGCTAGATCCTGTTTCAAAATTTAAAATAATAATAATAAGGGCTAGAGATGTAGCTCAGTGGTGGCACTACAGATACCACAATAAATAAATAAATAAATAAATAAATAAATAAATAAATAAATAAATAAATAAATAAATAAATAGTGTAGGCTGCAGGGCAGAAAGAAAAGGGTCAGCCATGCAGAATCTTTGTGCTTCCGTCAGGAGCTCAGAGTGGGAAGGAGACTTGCCTGGCAACCACAGAGCAAATAGAGCAAATCAGGGACAGAGTTGGGGCTGGAAACAGGGGCCACCAGGAAGCCCAGCTGCTCCAGAGCTCAAAGGACCTCAAAGGACCATTTGAGACATTTAGACTTTGGATATATGACCTTTTCTCCAAATAAAGTTGTATATTCTATCCTTAAACACACTGACAAGATGCAAAAAGCAAACATTTATCTTGCAACTTAAATATTTAGGATATATCTAAACTTTTTTTTTTTAGATCAGTGAATTATTCTTTTCTTTTCTTTTTTTTTTTTTTTTTTTTTTTTTTTTTTTTTTTTTTTTTTTTTTTTTTTTTTTTTTTTTTTTTTTTTTTGCAGTACAGGGGATTGAACTTCTACCTCCGAGCTATACCCCCAGCCCTATTTTTTATTCTTTATTTTGAAACTGGGTCTCACTAAGTTTCGGAGTGCTTCATTAAGTAGCTGAGGCTGGCCTCGAACCCAGATCCTCCCGTCTCAACCTCCCAAATGCTGGGATTACAAGCATGCGCCACCACGCCCAGTTTATATCTAAACTCTTATAATCTTGTTTTAGCATTTTTCCTTCCTTTTGAAATAATAGATATAATTGACATACCACAAAATGAGTCCTTTTAAACTGAACAATACAGTTGTTTTAGTATATATTTATATTATATATGTGTGTATAGATACAAATACATGTGCGCAATCATCACCACTATCTAATTTTCTTTTCTTTTCTTTCTTTATTTGATACTGGGGACTGAACCCAAGGACATTCTACCTCTGAGCTACACCCCCAGACCTATTTTATTCTTTATTTTGAAACAGGTTCTCACTAAGTCACTGAGGCTGGCCACAAACCTGCAATCCTTCTGTCTCAACCTCCCAAGTACTGAAATGACAAGTGTGCACCACCATGCCCGGCTGCCCTGTTTTTAAAATTTATTTGGAAATAGGGTCTCGCTAAGTTGCTGAGAACCTCACTAAGTTCCCGAGGGTGGCTTTGAATCTGCAATCCTCCTGTCTCAGCCTTCCAAGTACTGGGATTACGGGAGTGCACCACCACCACTATCTAATTTTAGAACATTTTCGTTGCCCTTCCCCACAGCTCCTGGTAACCGTTAATGTACCTTCTGTCTCTGTGGATTTCTCTAAACATTTCACAAATGGAACCATACGACCTGTAGTCTTTTGTGACTGGCTTTTTTCACAGAGCATAATATTTTCAAGGGTCCCTCGTGCTATAGTATGTATTAGTACCTCATTCCTTTTATAGCTGAATAGTATTCCAGTATATGGAATCTAATATTATAGAATATTTTACTTATCTGTTCATCAGCTGATGGACATTTGGTTTGGTTCCACTGTTTGGCAATTATGAATATTGCTGCTAGAAACTTTTATGTGTGAAGCTTTTGTGTGAATATGTTTCCCATTTCTCTTGAGTGTATGCCTCGACATGGAATTGCTGGCTCTTAGGTAACTCTAGCCATGACCTTGTGTGGAACTGCCAGACTGTTTTCCAGTTGTATCATTCCCACCAATAGTGTACAGGGTTCCAATTTCTCACATCCTCAGCAATTATCTGACCTGTGTATGTGTGTTACTTTAGATTGAGCTCAGGGGGGGTTCCACCTATGAGCTATCTCCAGCCCTTTTTATTTTATTTATTTATTTACTTTTCTTGCAATACTGGGGACTGAACCCAGGGCATTCTATCTCCGAGCTACACCCCTGGCCCTATTTTTTATTCTTTATTTTGAAACAGGTTTCTCACTAAGTTGCCTCCGGAGGGCCTCATTAAGTAGCTGAGGCTGGCCTTGAACCTGTCATCCTCCTGTCTCAGCCTCCCAAGTACTGGGATTTCAAATGTGCACTACCATGCCTGGCTTTCCAGCCCTTTTATATTTTTACTTTTGGTACTGGGGATTGAAACCAGAGGCATTCTACCTCTGGTCTATATTCCTTTTTATTTTGAAACATGGTCTCACTAAGTAGAGGATACCTTGAACCTGCAATCCTCCTGTCTCAACCTCCCAAGTATTGGGATTACAGGTATCTGCCACCATGCCCCAGCTTCAGCAAAGGTATTAAACAATGGCTTTCTCCTCATCATTTAAAAAATTATATATATATTAATATATGGTTATATATAATATATATTAATATACAGTTAGCATTAGCATAGCACCTTTGTTCTTTTTCTGGTACTGGGGTTTGAACCCAGGGGCATTCTACCTCCAAACTACCCCCCAGTCCTTTTTATTTTTTATTTTTGAAACAGAATCATGCTAAGTTGCTGAGGCTGGCCTTGAACCTGCCATCCTCCTATCTCTGCCTCCCAAATACTGGGATTGTAGGCCCCTGCGCCACACACCAGGCTTATATGTCCTTTTGTTTGCAGTCAGTCGCGCTAGCCAGCTTGGCAGCAAAGTGGTTTTTCCTAGCCTTTTAGACTGCTCCCTTGCCCCCACCCCCACAGTGCCCATGGATCCCACTTGGCCACCCCTTCTCCTCCAAGCAAACCTTTTGTGACCTGCAAACTCTCTGCTTGATGTGAATGAGATACTTGGAGGAAATCACACGGCACCGTGGGCACCCGCCAAGGGTGGGAGGTGAGATCCTTTTCCAGCTGAGCCTGCAGAGGTGTGGGAAAGCCAAGTGCTCCAGGGGCCGGCAGCACATCTTTCATCCAGTCTTCACTGCCCTCCTATGAGGTAGGCTGGCGGTTTTCAATGTTACATGGTTTAGCCAGTGGGCTGGTGGGGATCTGAGCCAAGGTGGTCTTAGACCAGAGCCTCCAGGGCTTCCTCTCTGCACCAGCCATGACAGCGCTGAGCCGCAAGGGAGTGCAGTCAACTGTGGGTGCAGAGGGAGGGCACACGTGCTTCTCCGTAGGCAGTAAGCCTCCCTGGAGGACTCGCCTCCTGATCAGGGTCCTCCAAGGCAGAGTTGATGCCGGACTGGTGGGTTCTTGGTTGATGCCGGACTGGTGAGTTCTTGTGTTTTCCATCAGAAGACTCAGAGGTACCACTAGGACTGGAACAAGACTCTTTATTGGAACTACTTCCTATTTGTGCAGAAGGGAGAGAGTCAGGCTGGCCCCTGGGGAAAAGGAGAGAATTGTTTTTAAATACTTTTATAGCCGGGCGTGGTGGCGCACGCTTGTAATCCCAGCATTTGGGAGGCTGAGACCGGAGGATCCGGGTTCTCGGCCAGCCTCAGCTGCTTAGTGAGGCACTCTGCAACTTAGTGAGACTCGGTTTCAAAATAAAGAATAAAAAATAGGGCTGGGGGTATAGCTCGGAGGTAGAATGCCCCTGGGTTCCTTCCCCAGTACCGCAAAAAAATAAATAAATAAATAAATGAAATAAATAAATAAGTACTTTTATCGGTGCAGTGTAATTACACATCATAGTGAGGTTCAAGAGATACACACATACATGTACACAGCATTTGGTGAGTTTCCCTCCGCATTCTACTCTACGCCTTCCTTGCTCCCTCTACATACTTGTTAGTGAAATTGGTAGAAATACCTTCATGTATCACCATAGTATTATTTGAACTGTTTCCTTCTTCAAGCTTCATTTTTCCCTCCTCCACGTCCCTCTCCCAATTCCCTTCTACCACTCTGCTGGTGTCTCTCCTCATTTATCTGCAGTCTTGTGTGTGTGTGTGTGTGTGTGTGTGTGTGTGTGTGCATGCACACGTGTGTGTTACTAGGGATTGAACGCAGGAGTGTTCTATTTGTGAGCTACACTCCCAGCTCTATTTTATTTTATTATTTTTTTAAATTTGGAAACAGGGCCGGGCGTGGTGGCGCACGCTTGTAATCCCAGCATTCGGGAGGCTGAGACCAGAGGATCCGGGTTCGCCGCCAGCCTCAGCTACCTAGTGAGGCACTCCGCAACTTAGTGAGACTCGGTTTCAAAATAAAGAATAAAAATTGGGCTAGGGGTGTAGCTCGGAGGTAGAAAGCCCCTGAGTTCAATCCCTAGTACCGCAAAAAAAAAAAAAAAAAAAAAAAAAAAAAAAAAAAAAATTTGGAAACAGGGTCTCAGTAAGTTGCCAAGAGCCTTGTTAACTTGCTAAGGCTGGCCTCCAGCCTGCCATCCTGTCTCGGCCTCCCAAGCCCTGGGATTACAATGCACCTCCATGCACAGCTACTGTGGTCCCTTCTGTTTCCTATTTTCTCCCTAGCTTCCACATATGAGAGAAAACATAAGATCTTTGGTTGAGACTGGCTGATCTCACTTAGCATAATCTCTAATTCCATCCATTTTTCTGCAAATGACAGAATTTTGTTCTTCATTATAGCTGAGTAGAATTCCATTGACTGGAATTTACACATCATATTTTCTTTATCCATTCATCTGTTGACCGACACCTAGGTTGGTTCCATATTTGGCTATCATGAACTGTGCTGCAATAAACATGAATATGTGTGTAAATAAACACGAATATGTGTGTAACAAGATAGTATTCTTGCTGGGCATGGTGGTGCACGCTTGTAATCCCAGCATTTGGGAGGCTGAGACAGGAGGATCCGGGTTCGCGGCCAGCCTCGGCTACTTAGTGAGGCTCTCTGCAACTTACTAAGACCCTGTTTCAAAATAAAGAATAAAAAAAAAAAATAGGGCTGGGGGTGTAGCTCGGAGGTCAAAGGCCCGAGTTCAATCCCCAGTACTGCCAAAAAAAAAAGATAGTATTCTTTTTTATTTTTCTTTCTTTTCTGTTGGCTGTTTTTTTTGTTGTTGTTTGTTTTGTTTTGTTTTGGGTTTGTTTGTTTGTTTGTTTTTTGCTTTTTTGAAATGCTGGGGATAGAACCCAGGGGCTTTCTACCTTTGAGCTACACCCCAGCCCTATTTTTTTTTTTTTTTTTGCGGTACAGGGGATTGAACGCAGGGGCATTCTACCTCCGAGCTACATCCCCAGCCCTATTTTTTTTATTCTTTGTTTTGAAACCGAGTCTCACTAAGTTGCGGAGTGCCTCACTAGGTAGCTGAGGCTGGCCGCGAACCCGGATCCTCCGGTCTCAGCCTCCCGAATGCTGGGATTACAAGCGTGCGCCACCACGCCCGGCTCCCCCAGCCGTATTTTATATTTTATTTTGAAACAGGGTCTCACTAAGTTGCAAAGGGCCTCACTCAGTTGCTGAGACTGGCCATAAACCTGTGATTCTCCTGTCTTAATCTCCCACGTACTGGAATTACAAGCGTGCAGCACCAAGCCTGGCTTTCACTATATATTCTGACTTCAATTTTTTGGAAAGATACTAAAGAAGCTGGGCATGGTGACACACACTTGTAATCCCAGTACTTGGGAGGCAGAGATGGGAGGATTGTAGGTTTGAGGAGAGCTTCAGCAAATTAGCAAGTCCCTCTTTCAAAATAAAAAATAAAAAGGGCTGGGGGTGTATGTTGGAGGTAGAATGTCCATGGGCTCAATCCCCAGTGCCACCAATATAATAATAATAATAATAATAATAATAATAATAATAATAATAATAATAATAAAATTTAAATAATAATAATGAGTGAGTCATATATTGGTTCTTTTTTGTGTGTGTGTATGTGATACTGGGGATGGAACCAAGGGGCATTCTACCTCCGAGCTACACCCCCAGCCCTATTTTTTATTCTTTAGTTTGAAACAGGGTCTCACTAAGTTGCAGAGAGCCTCGCTAAGTAGCTGAGGCTGGAGGCGAACCCGGATTCTCCAGTCTCAGCCTCCCAAATGCTGAGATTACAATTGTGTGTCACCACGCCTGGCTCCCCAGACCTATTTAATTCTTTATTTTGAAACAGGGTCTAGCCTTACAAGTTGCTGAGGCTGGCCACGAACCTGCTATCCTCCTGTCTCAGCCTCCCAAGTACTGAGATTACAGGTGTGTGCCACCATGCCTGGCTAGTGGTTCTATCCTGAGTCTTTCATATCAAAACTATACTAAGATTCCCTCTAACTCCAGTAAAAATGGCGGTCATCAAGAATGCAAACAATAAGCTGGGCGTGGTGGCGCACACTTGTAATCCCAGCATTCGGGAGGCTGAGACAGGAGGATCTGGGTTCGTGGCCAGCCTCAGCTACCTAGTGAGGCACTCCGCAACTTAGTGAGACTTGGTTTCAAAATAAAGAATAAAAAATAGGGCTGGGGGTATAGCTTGGAGGTAGAATGCCCCTGAGTTCAACCCCCAGTACCCCCCCCAAAAAAAGAATGCAAACAATAATCAATGCTGGGAGGATCTAGCACCAAAGGAACAGGGACTCGCTGTTGGTGGGGTTGTAAATCAGTACAGCCACTGAGGAAGTCAGTGTGGAGGGCCCTCCAGGAACTGTTTCTATTCATGTGGGAG
Organism: Graphiurus murinus; assembly: GCA_004027655.1. Classification (NCBI taxonomy): domain Eukaryota; kingdom Metazoa; phylum Chordata; class Mammalia; order Rodentia; family Gliridae; genus Graphiurus; species Graphiurus murinus. Next base: position 6,354 of record PVLC010020298.1, on the reverse strand, counting down.
GGCTGTTAGCCAGCGCCAGCGAAGGTGGTTAGTGGGATGTAGGAATGTTGGTTGGCTGCTTGTTTTTTTTCCCTATGATGGCCTTTTGCCTCCAGGAAGGCAGAGTCAGGACCTCAGCCTGGAGGCAAATGTTAATCTCTTCCTGTAGAATGGCTTTTCCTTGATAAGGACCAGTCCCTGCAGCTGCTAAGAGAACACGCAGGTGGGAAGTGGAAGGAAACACTAATCATATGACTAACACTTTTTTTTTTTTTTCTTTTTGCGGTACTGGGGATTGGACCCAGGGGCATTCTACCTCCGAGCTACAACCCCAGCCCTATTTTTTTTATCCTTTATTTTGAAACAGGGTCCCACTAAGTTGTGGAGGGCCTCGCTAGGTAGCTGAGGCTGGCCTCGAGCCCCGATCCTCCGGTCTCAGCCTCCCAAATGCTGGGATTACAAGCGTGTGCCACATCGCCTGGCTAACAAGTTTTATTTTTCATGTGGCTTGTCCTTGGAGAGTTGTGGCAAGGGTGTCCTTGTCCTAGTGATGTGCCTGGTCTCTAAAACTGATCCAGTTCTTGAGAGGGTGTGAGGGAGAGGATAGGGAAAGGCACACATCATGCTTTTTTTGCGGTACTGGGGATTGAACCCAGGGGCATTCTACCTCAGAGCTACACCCCCAGCCCTATTTTTTATTTTATTTATTTATTTGCGGTACTGGGGATTGAACTCAGGGACATTCTACCTCAGAGCTACACCCCCAGCCCTATTTTTTATTTTTATTTTGAAACAGGGTCTCACTAAGTTGCAGAGGGCCTCACTAAGTAGCTGAGGCTGGCGGAGAACCCGGATCCTCCTGTCTCAGCCTCCCAAATGCTGGGATTACAAGCGTGCGCCACCACGCCCGGCTCATGTTTTTTTTTTTTTTTTTTTTTTTTTTTTTTTGCAGTACTGGGGATTGAACTCAGGAGCATTCTACCTCTGAGCTATACCCCCAGTCCTATTTTTTATTCTTTATTTTGAAACCGAGTCTTACTAAGTTGTGGAGTGCCTCACTAGGTAGCTGAGGCTGGCCGCGAACCGGGATCCTCCGGTCTCAGCCTCCCGAATGCTGGGATTACAAGCGTGCGCCACCATGCCCGGCTCATGTTTTTTTTTTTTAAACAGGGAACTGAACCAGGGGCATTCTGCCTCTGAGCTATACCCTCAGCCCTTTTTATTTTTCAAACAGGGTCTTGTTATTTTACTGAAGATCTTGCTAACTGGGATTACAGGCCTGAGTGTGCCAATGTGCCCAGTCCTTATCATGCTTTTTTTTTTTTTTGCGGTACTGGGGGTTGAACTCAGGGGCATTCTACCTCTGAGCTATACCCCCAGCCCTATTTTTTATTCTTTATTTTGAAACAGGGTCTCACTAAGTTGCGGATTGCCTCACCAAGTAGCTGAGGCTGGCCGCGAACCCAGATCCTCCCGTCTCAGCCTCCCGAATGCTGGGATTACAAGCGTGCGCCACCACGCCCGGCCCTTATCATGCTTTTTTTAAAAAAAAATTATTATTGTTATCCCCCGCCCCCCCCCTCGCACCACCCCAGACCCCCTTCCATCCCTCTACTGTGGTTTCTCTTCCTTTATCTGGAGTGCCTCTTGTATCACGATTTCTCCCTAGCTTCCACATGAGAGAAACCGTATGACCGTTTGCTTTCTGTGTCATATGCTCTTAATACCTAACAAGCCATGAGTTCAGGGGAGCAGGATCAAGCACACGGCATGCTTTGAGTAGCTAACAAGCTGAGCATGGGACCTTTGTCCCTGTAGTCCCTGACTACCTCATTCCCCTACCTGAGTTTTACCCCTTTAATGTATAGGATTAGACCCAGGGGCTGGGAAGTAGCTCAGAGATAGAATCCTTCTGGGTTCCACCCCCATTACTGTAAAATACATAAAATAAAATAAAACCTTACTTTGTGTGTGTGCACGGTGGTGGGGATTGAACCCAGGAGCATTCTACCTTCAAACTGTACTACCAATCCTTTTCAAAATTTTTTTATTTTGAGACAGGGTCATACTAAGTGGCTGAGAGTCTCACTAAGTGGCTGAGGGTGGCCTCAAACCTGCAATCGTCCTGTCTTAGCCTCCCAGGTACTAAGATTATAGGCGTGTGCCACCGCGCCTGGCTTACCTCCCATAATCTTAAGGGGTGCTGCTTTTTATGGGGGTCCCACACTGCCTCAGAGTTGAGAAAGGACCGTAGGGGCGAGTATGTCAGGCCAGGGCAGAAGGCGGAGGGAGACATGAGCGACAATGGTTCTGTGCTTTGCAGTGGCGCAGCATGGGTGAACGGCCAGGACCTGAGGAGGTAATGAGGCCTGACAGGCCAGCTGGTTGGACCTGGCCGGCCTTGTTAAGGAGTTTGGACTCCAGCTTCATCTTGAGGCCGAGTTTTGGGAAAAGATCAGAAAGATTGTGCTAAGTATAGAGCTGGACCCAGATCATTAAGGAGTGAGTTGAGAAATAAAAGGAAAAGAAAAAAGAAAAGAAAACCCATGGTGAGAGACAGAGAGACCTCAACGGGGCCACCAGGCTGAGTACCCTTGAACCCCCCCCCCCACACACACACACACACTCTAGGTGTCTCCAGTCTGAATAGCTAGGAGAAATTAAGCCAGGCCTCTTGGGAAGAAGAGCTTTTCTGCTCGTGTCGGCTTGTGTGGTTCTAGAGAGTGGACCAGCACTTTTGTCTGGGGTTCTAGGGTGGCCACCCAGCCCTTACCTGTAGGGCTGGGGGCTCCACAGAGCTCCTCTGAGGCCTTCTCTGCTTTCAACTCTTCCTCTCTCTCACTCCCCACTGCATGTTTTTTGGGGTTTTTTTGTTTTTGTTTTTTTGTTTTTGTTTGTGGCACTAGGCATTGAACTCAGGGGCATTCTACCTCCAAGCTACATCCCAGCCTTTTTTTTTTTTTTTTTTTTTTGCGGTACTGGGGATTGAACTCAGGGGCATTCTACCTCCAAGCTACACCCCCAGCCCTATTTTTTATTCTTTATTTTGAAACCGAGTCTCACTAAGTTGCGGAGTGCCTCACTAGGTAGCTGAGGCTGGCCGGGAACCTGGATCCTCCAGTCTCAGCCTCCCGAATGCTGGGATTACAAGCATGCGCCACCACGCCCGGCCCAGCCTTATTTTTTATTCATTTTTGAAACAGGGTCTCGCTAAGTTGCAGAGGGCCTCACTAAGTAGCTGAGGCTGGCCTCGAACCTGGATCCTACGTCTCAGTCTCCCAAGTACAGGGATTACAAGCAAGCACCACCACACCCAGCTCCAACCCATGTTTTGGAGATGAACAGAGGCCTGCATTATGAAAGCGACTTGCATAAAGGTTCAAATCCTGAAGAAACTTCCTCAAAAAGTTAAAAATAGAATTACTATGTGATCCAGCAATTCCATTTCTGAGTTATACACTCAAAACAATTGAAATTGGAGATTTAAACAGATATTTGTACACTGTGTTCATAGCAGCATTATTGGCAATAGTCAAAAGTCAGAAACATCCCAAACATTCAGATAGGCAGATAAACAAAATGTGGTGTGTTATTTTGAAACAGGGTCTCACTAAATTGCGGAGTGCCTCACTAAGTAGCTGAGTCTGGCCAGTAACCTGGATCCTCCAGTCTCAGCCTCCCAAGTACTGGGATTACAAGCGTGTGCCACCACGCCGGGCCAAAAAGGAACAAAGTTCTGACACATAATACAACACAGGTGAACCTGGAAGATACTATTCTAAGTGAAATAAGCCAGGTGAAGAGAATCAAATATTGTATGATTTCCCTTAGATGAGTAGCTAATAGTCAAACTTGTAAAGACAGAAAGTAGAATGGCAGTGACAGGGCCCAGCAGGAGGGGAGAATGGGTCTGGCGGTTTAGTGGTTATGAAGTTTCCATTTGGGATGATGCAATAGGTCTGGAGATGGTTGCAGTAATGGCTGCTAATAATGTGAATATGTTTACTGCCACTGAATATTTTTTATTTATTTATTTTGGTGGTACTGGGGATTGAACCCAGGGGCATTCTACCTCCGAGCTATACTCCCAGCCCTATTTTTTATTCTTTATTTTGAAACAGAGTCTCAGTAAATTGCAGATGGTCTCACTAAGTAGCTGAGGCTGGCCGCAAACCAACGATCCTCCTGTCTCCGGCTCCCAAATACTGGGATTACAAGCATGAGCCTCATCCACCGGGACTATTAGTTACTGTAAAATACAGTTCCTACTGGGACAGCAGAATCCGTCTTTTTTAGCGGGGAGAAGCTTGTAAGAGTGCCCCCTTCTCGCACTGAGATTCTGCCTCCGTCTGTAGATCAACGTTTCCACTTTTTCGTTTTGTGTGTGAACAAGCTTTACCTAGGGTGTTTGAGTGTGAACAATGTGGCCCGGCTTGGTTGCACCACCAACGTGCCAAAGGAAAAAAGCCAGAAATCTGAAAGCCACTCGATGCCGGGGAGGCCGGTGGGCTCTGCAGCGCGCCTGCCGCTCGGGGCGTTTCCAGGGGTTTGCAGAACGCGGCTCCAGGTCGGCTTGGGCCTCGGGTACCCAGGAGACCCCTGCCCGGTGCTCGGGGGCGAGGCCCCGCGCCCGCCCGGAGCTTTAGCTCAACTGCGACACCCGCGCGCTTCTGCCCCGCCTTACCTTCAAGGAAACTGGAAAATGCTGACCACTAGAGGGCCGCTTATACATTTTCACTAAACGGAAGTTTTGGGCGCATGGAAGCATAAATGAAATACAATTTTTGAGAGTCGTGGAAAACTTTACCAAAAAAGGTTATGAAAGGATCATTTAATGAGTATAACTTCTGGAGCAAATTAACCTATTTTCTTTGAAGGGACTAGAGTGGAGGTTTTCCCTTCAAGTGCCCGGCTAGCTCAGTCGGTAGAGCATGGGACTCTTAATCCCAGGGTCGTGGGTTCGAGCCCCACGTTGGGCGGTTAAAGTTTTCCTATTCTCATTGCGTGTTTGACCCATTTCAGCCCTCATCAGCTGTTAATGATTTCACCAATTACAGTTCTTATCAACGATAATTACTGACGGTGGCCCGCGGTTACTTCTTTTCAAACAATTCACTCCTGTTGTTTGGGAGGCTGAGACATGAGGAGCACAGGTTACAAGCCAACCTCAACAATTTGGCAAGACCCTCAGCAACTCTGAGAGACCTTGTTTCAAAATAAAAACTAAACCGGGCCAGTACTTGGGAGGCTGAGACAGGAGGATTGCAGGTTCAAAGACAGCCTCAGCAAGAATTGAGATTCAGCAACCTAGTGAAACCTGGCTTCAAAATAAACAATAAAATAGGGTGTACCCCGAGGTAGACTAGACTGCCTCTGGGTTCAATCCCCAGTACCACAAAAATAAATAAATACTGTAATGATTGTACCCTCTAGAAATAAAAACTATTAAAAAAGGAAATAAAAGAAAATTTCATCTCATGAACACAGTTAAAGGCTATCTGGTGTAGAAAAATACTTGTTTCTGAGTAATCTGTTTGAAAGGTATTCAAATTCAAAGATTAGGATAGACAATATGAAAATTAAAGAAATCATAGAGTTCATAAACATTGCTGAAGTGATCTCTTTCAAAACATTAACTTCAGCTGGGTGTGGTGGCGCATGCTTGTAATCCCAGCATTGGGAGACTGAGACTAGAGGATCGGGGTTCGAGGCCAGCCTCAACTGCTTAGTGAGGCCCTCCACAACTTAGCGAGACCCTGTTTCAAAAGAAAGAATGAAAAAAAAAAAAAAAAATAGGGCTGGGGCTGTAGCTCGGAGGTAGAATGCCACTGGGTTCAATCCCCAGTACTGAAAAAAAAAAAAAAAGGTAAATATTCTCAGTCATTCCCCAACAATTCTGAAACATTCTCTCCACAATGACAAAAATGTTATTATCTTATCAATTTGAAATGTAGTTTCAGATCTTCAAAGAAAAAATATAGAAAATTTCAGCATCAGAAATGAAGATCCAGCCAGTTGTGGTGGTGTACTCTTGTAATCCCAGCATTCGGGAGGCTGAGACCAGAGGGTCCGGGTTCGCAGCCAGCCTCAGCTACCTAGTTGCAGCTACCTGCAACTTAGTGAGACCCTGTTTCAAAATAAAGAATAAACAATAGGGCTAGGGGTGTAGCTTGGAGGTAAAATGCCCCTGAGTTCAATCCCTAGTACCACAAAAAAAAAAAAAAAAAAAAAAAAATAGAATGAAGATCCCAAGGCCGGGCATGGTGGTGCACGCTTGTAATCCCAGTACTTGGGAGGCTAAGACAAGAGGAGCGCAGGTTCACAGTCAGCCTCAGCTACTTAGTGAGGCCCTCTGCAACTTAGTGAGACCCTGTT
>PVLC010020297.1:0-29437 GCA_004027655.1 Graphiurus murinus | reverse complement strand
ATAGTGTATATATATGTATGTATATATGTGTGTGTATATATATATATGGTGTTCTAGATAGTGTATATATGTATGTATATATATATGTATGTGTGTATAATATATGGTGTTCTAGATAGTGTATATATATGTATGTATATATGTGTGTGTATATATATATATGGTGTTCTAGATAGTGTATATATGTATGTATATATATGTATGTGTGTATATATATATATATGGTGTTCTAGATGGAAATCAGGACCTTGCATGTGCTAGGCAAGTGCTGTACCACTGAGCTACTATAGCACCAGCTCCACATATATTTTCTTTTCTTTTCATAGCACTGGGAATTAAACCCAGGGACATTCTACACCCCAGCCGTATTTTACTTTTTATTTTGAAACAGGGTCTTGCTAAGTTGCTGAGGCTGGCTTTGAATCTGCAGTCCTCCTGTCTCAGCCTCCCAAGTACTGGGAATTCAGGCCTGTGCCCTGACACCCAGCTCCTACATATCATTTATCATAAAGCCAAATAGGAACTCATCCTGTAAGGAATAGGTCTTCCGTCTCCCTAGTGACTGACTGGTGAAATGTCCTGCTGCCTGAACTGCACTGTGTAGGGGACTGCGGCAGAGAGGGCAGCCAACGATGTCTCCTCTCACTGCAAGCAGTTTTCTCCACCTCTGCTAGCCAAGCCCAGTCGTGTGCCCGAGTGAACATTGCCTACCCGAGCTGGTTCCCAGCCATCTTGTCTCTTACCCAGCGTGTCTGGCTGGAAACTTCACCAAGAGTTTGAGGACAGTGCACACCACTTTAAGAAAAGGTTTGAGGGGAGGAAAAAAAAAGCACAATTCTTTTTCATCTAAGTGGAGATATAAAAATCATATAAGCATGATTTATCATTTGATTAGAACATTATATTTTATGGTCTTAGAGCACATGTATCATCCCATCTGCCTCCGACATCCAGCAAGCAGCTCTGGCTCTTGTAATTTTGATGAAGCGCATTTCAGCGGGTGCACACTCACAGCCTAGCATTAGCATATCTTTCTGGGTCTGTGCTGGAGAGGAGGGAGGGTAGATGAGTGCACCTAGGAAGGGCCCCGCTGACCAGGATGGAAACAACAGTGAAGGAGGGAGGAGGAGGAGGGAGCCGCTGAGGGCCCTGGAGGGCCGCTCCTCCCTGCTCCAGGGCCCTTTGCTGAGTGGGACGTCTTAAGGGCTCTGGTGGTTTGGGACCCTTGCACTCAGTATTTGCATCAGGATACATGGCAGCGGTGAGCTGTCCCTCCTCCGGCATGGTGTCATGAGCGAGGACACCGATGAAGGGATCTAATGCAAGTGACCCCTGAAGGTACACGTTGTAATAGGAAAGGTCCCAGCAAGGCTGACTGTGTAATATGCAGTCCTATTGCAGACTGAAAATGTGGGGTCCAGCCAGTGGTGGAGAAGTTAACCTTGCCCTCTGGTGGACTCCTCACCCCTACCAAAGGTAGATGGGTATCCCTCAAAGAACACTTGCTCTGGGACACACTCTGGGTCTGGATCAGGGTGAACAACAGGCCCTTTGTCAATCATCAGACCAGTGTATGATGGGGCTGCAGCTTCCCTACCTCTTTATTTGGGTCTTGGGGATTGAACCCAGGAGCATTCTACCTCCAAGCTATAACCCCAGCTCTTTACTTTTGAAATGCATCTCACTACATTGCTGAGGATTTTGCTAAGTTACTGAGGCTAGCCTTGAACCTGCAATCCTCCTGTCTCGGCCTCCCAAGTCCTGGGATTACAGGTCAGCATCACCACGCCTGGCAAGACGGTAGCCTTTCTTGATTCCCATCTGTCTTCATGTCCATGGGCAGGCCCCTGCTGAGAAGGAGGTCAATGGAAAGGCACAGGTCTCCCCTGCCAAGGTCTCCTGGTTGAAGGTGGCAGTGTCTCCAGGTGGGGACTGGAGGGAGGGATGCTCCCACTGAGGCTGTCAGGGGACAGAGAAGCAGGTGACCAAGGATCTGTCCTGGGGGCCAGAGGGAAGGTCAGACACAGTGAGTTCATGCTCCAAGCCCTGAGTTTGTTTCCACCAGCCTTGGCTCACCCAGCACACATTCAGACGTTAAGTATTGAGAACGGCAAGACAGCAGCTGCTAAACTGAACTCAGCCCGGCTGGTGTGCCACTGCGGTAGTCTCTCAGAAGTCTCACAGGAGTGCTTCCAAGGATGACCCTCAGAACCACTTCCGGCTTGGGTCACAAGAATGTGTGCCTAATGGAGAAGCTTTGGGTATAGAAGCTAATGCATGACCATTCTTATTTCAAAGCGAGTTCGCAGCACCTCTAAACACGAGCCCATCCTGCTCCTGGGTGTTTGACGTGTGCCGCACGAGGTAATCGCCCGTCAGAGCACACAGAGAGGGCACAGTAGACACAGATGTGGTGTCCGGAACGTAAAGGGCACTTCAACTGTGTCAATAACAAAAGGAAAGACCACGCATGTCGGGATTTCAGACCCCATGTAACCTGAGGACAGCTCTGAATTACTCCTCTTCTAAACCCTTCCGTTTAGTCCGATTCCCTTTATCAGTTTTAGATTGATTGATTGATTTCTTTCTTTTTTTTTTTTTTTTTTTTTTTTGTGGTACTGGTAGTTGAACCCAGGGGCAGTCCACCCTCGAGCTACACCCCCACCCCTATTTTATCTTTATTTTTGAAACAGAGTCTCACTAGGTTGATGAGAGTCTCACTACTTGTTGAGGTTATCCTCCAACCTGCAATCCTCCTGTCTCAGCCTCCCAAGTACTGGGATTACAGGTGTGTGCCTCCATGTCCAACTTCTTTAATCAGTTATAACTACATCTACTTGTATATATTTCAGGCTCACCACACACTTTAGCACATGCTAACCCCCCTCGTTTCCATGGTCTTGGGGATTGAACCCAGGGGCATTCTAACTCTGAGCTACACCCCCAGCCCTATTTTACATTTTATTTTGAAACAGGGTCTCACTAAGTTGCAAAGGGCCTCACTAAATTCCTGAGGTTGTCCATGAACCAGTGATCCTCCTGTCTCAGCCTCCTGAGTACTGGGATTACAGATGTGCATGACCTGGCTAAACCCTTGGCTAAACCCCTTTTTAAAAAGTATACATTATTACATTTGATCAATCCTTATAATAGTCTGGCTTAGAGGCTACTCTTGAGCATAATGGTTCTCAGGGGCTGTTTTGCCTGCCAGGGACCATTTGGTAGTGTCTAGAGACAGGTGTGTGTGTGTGTGTGTGTGTGTGTGTGTGTGTGTGTGTGTGTGTAGAAAACGAGAGAGAAGGTGAGTCAAGGCCAAGACCCAGGACAGCCCCAGCCACAGAATGTCAACAGTGGGTGGTTGAAAGCTCGGTCCCCTCCTGCAGAGGTTCATGGTGGCTTGGTCAGGGGACTAGTAAGGGAAGGGTAGGGCTAGCACTCTCCCAGCCTCCTACAGGATGGGTAATTAGTGAAAAATGAACAGCCAAGGACCCATCTCATCCATGCCCATCTTTACTGCTCTTATCCAAGGTGCTAATTAGAGTGTTTTGTTGCCAGCAAAAAATAAGAGTCAGATTTCATGATTGATTCATGATCATTTTAAAATTAATGCTGCTATTATCATACAAAGTAGTGGTAAGTGGGGGTAAGAGAATTTTTGCTCTGGGATACTAAGTCAACATTACAGTAAACACACAGTAAACCCATTTATCTCGGGCTTAATGCTTTGTTGTTTCTTCTAAGCACTTCTGAGGTGCCTCTGGGCTTTTTAACATTCTTTGGCAGTTGTAATTTATTAATTGATTTCTTTAAATTTGGCTTGTGAAAATGAACTTTCGCTCAGGTTTTGAGGAGGATGAAAAGGCGCGTTTGTTTCTGCAGTGGCTGGACTGCAAGTTGAGTATCTGGGCAGGGTAGAAGCCGGGCAGCCTACGACCTGAGATCCTCCCCTCCTGCTTTCTCATGTGACAGACTGTAGGGTCAGTTGCTCATAAAGACTGCTCTGTTGCATACAGTTGCATAAAAAACAGCAAAGCCCATGCATCTTAACGGAACCTCCTGGGGTCAGCCCTCCTAGCAAATGCTTTGGCTGGGGTCTTCAGGTATTTTCTGTTTTGTTTTGGACTTTGTTTGCTTATCGGTATTTTTGGTGATTGGGGTTGTGGAAAAGCCCTTTGGAACCCTTCTCAGGATCTTAAATGTAGACTGTAAACTGTGCAGGTTGTAGAGGAAAGGGATTACACTTACATAGCTTTCTACCTGCGCCCCAGGTATGCATGAAGCCAAAGAGCAGGCATGGTCATCAGATAGGTTGATGGTTCTCACCCTAAGAGTTTTGTTAGTGTTTCTGTGTTGCTATCTGGAACTCTCTGCTCCTATGAAATTTAGTCAATTGCGGATAGAGATAGTGCTATACCTTTATCTATAGTGCTATAGTGATATCTATCTATATCTATCTATCTAATATATATATATATATATATATATATATATATATATATATATATATATATATATCACTTGGGATTGAACTCAGGGTCATTCTACCTCCAAGCTATACCTCTCAGCCTTTTTTTTTTTTTTTTTTAAACAGGGTCTTGCTAATCTGCTGAGTATCTCTTGCTGAATTGCTGAGGCTGGTCTTGAACCTGTGATCTTCCTATCTTGGCCTCCCAAGTGCTGGGATTATATACCTAGCTTTTATTTATTTATTTATTTATTTATTTATTTATTCATTTATTTATTTATTTATTTATTATGTGTGTGGTACTGGGGATTGAACCCAGGAGCATTCTACCTCTGAGCTACACCCCCAGCCCTATTTATTTTATTATGTTGAAACAAGGCCTCACTAAGTTGCTGAGGCTGGTCTTGAACCTGTGACCTTCCTGTCTCATCCTCTCAAGTATGAAGATTACAAGCATGCACCACTATACCTGGCAATAATATTTTTTATATTTACCATGTGCTTATAATATTCCAAAGGTTGCCTTAAACATTTAACAACAGTTGGTTTCATTTAATCTCCATAGCCTCATAAGGTTGTTTATGCTCATTTGATGGAGCAAGGAAGCAGGCCAGAGAAATAATGTGACTGTTCAAGTTCAGAACTGGGATTTCAAACCAGTCCACAGTCTTAATCACTTCTGTATTAATTGTCTGCATTTTAATAATGCTGATCACATTGGTTTGGTTCTTAGGAGTCCTTTGTATCCTGGGAATCCTGGTGTGCATTTGGTAGAGAAACTTCATTTCATTCTCGGAATCAGAAATTAGAGCCCAGCATCACAGGTTCAAGTTCATCCTCAGCAACTTAGTGAGACCCTGTTTCAAAAAAAATATATATATATAGAGATGGGGGGGGGGTGTATCTCAGAGGTAGAATGCCCCTAGGTTCAATCTCCAATATGAAAGAAATGAGAGAGAGAGAGAGAGAGAGAGAGAGAGAGAGAGAGAGAGAGAGAAAGAAAGAAGGAGGAGGAGGAGGAGAGGAGGAAAGAAGGAAGAGGAAGGAAGGAAGGAAGGAAAGAAGGAAGGAAGGAAGGAAAAAGGAAGGAATAAATTAGGCAAACCTTGAACAAAGGTCTTGGTCTGTCTATATGCAAACCCTTACGTTCTTCAAGATTTAAGAGTCTTCCTTGAATGTCAGTGAAAGCAAGAAAGGCATTTCTTTCCTCCAACTGGATAATTCCATTAATCTTTCCTCCTTATTTTCCTTAGGATGAGAATAAAGGGAGTGGAGCCTGTTCCCTTAGGTCAGGATGGTTCCATTGATAAATTATGCAGCCTGTTTGGTTAAAACAATTGTACAATAAGAATGTGATTATTAGCACTGCTATCTCATCTCATGCATTCTTATCTTACACCAAAAATTATCTTCTGTATTTTGCTACCAGTTCTTTTAATATTTTCCAAATGCGTGAAATTGGATAATTATAGAAACAAATTATAGCAAATTGTTTAAGCCTGACAGATTAACTTTTCCAGTCTCTTTCAGCCTTTCCTGCCCTCCCCCCAGATGGCTGGAAGTTGCTAAAGGAAAGCAAGTAACAAGAACCTTTTGGGTTGGGCAGATTAATTGGGACAAGATCTATAGATGCGAAGTGGTGTTTGGGGGCGTGGGGGACATTCTCTCTCTCTTCTTTATGCATTTGGGAGTGGAAGAGCTGTCGCAGCTCTGAATTTAGTTAGCTTTCTACTGTTAGAGACAGTCAACAGTCTACCTTCTTCCTTGGTTATAAAATCATGTTTTTATTGAATCAAATTGTATTACTTGTGTCATTTTAAAATGGAAATAAGAACTTGGGAAATGTATCTTGGGGGCGTTCTCCATTTGGAAACAGATGATAGGGGTTCAGGCCCCTTCTCTGTCACTTAGTTGCTTTGTAATTAGACACCTGCTCAGGGCCTTGATATTCTGATATTCTTATCTCTGAAATGACAATAGGAAGCCCCTGTGTCACTCTCTCTCCTGAAGCTAAAATGTATGGATGTGCTTCCTAATTTTTTTTTTTTAAAGGGATGGTATTATGGTACAGCTAAGGGAAAAAGCTGGCATACTTAAATGGGATAACTGAGAAGAGTTTAGTGAAAGACTATTTACCAAAGTCTGGGCAGCCTTAAAGGAAACCACCAAGAGGTCCAAGCTTGGCTGGGGTGAGGACAGCTAAAAGTCACAGCCCAAGGTGAGCTGCCACCTTCAGCAGAAGTCCTGGTGGCCTGAGAAAGAGGGGTCAGAGAGATGAGAGTGTGTGGTCCTCCCTCTGCTCCTACCCACAGCTCTCCTTCCAGTACCCCCTAGGGGCAAACCAAGGTAAGATGGTCCTTGGAGCTCACCCTGCTGGGGACAGAGGTGAGGGGAACCTGACTGGAAAGGAAATCAGAGAAGATTTAAATAAAGAGTGCTATCTGCATGCAAAAGAAAGTTGTAAATGATGAAAACAAGCAAAACTGTCTGATGTTTCTCTTCCCATTTTGTATTAAAAAAAAAACAATAACCCAGCTCCCTCACTTCCATCCCCACCCCCTCCCCTACCTCATTGTATGTATGTAACATGTTGACTTTTACAAAAATAAAGAGGCTCCTTAGCAAACCTGGGCTTCTACCATGTGCAGAACAGGTTAAGGTGACTTTGGGGTAAGGGGAGCCGAACAGAGGAAAGTGGAGCCCTTTAGTCTGCTGGCTGCAACCTACCTGTCCTGGTTAACTCTCTCGAATTTCAGCTTAGATTTTTGTACTCAGGAGTCTCTTTGGATAAAATTGCCAGAGGCATACACCAGAGTGTTTAGCACCTAATTCCAGAAGGTCATTGTCTATGCCTTCAGGCTCCAGATTTTACTGTCATGCATTTGTCTGTTTTCAAAACACTGTCTTCTTCTCAATTGGATGAATGAGAGCCAAAGTAATGTATTGATCTAGCAACCAGCCAGTCTCCTGTTAACAATGGAAAGGACACGGTGCAGATATCACCACAGATAGCAATAGTTAAACCCTGACAGTGGTCAGTCATGGGGTGCTGGGAGTCCCCCACCCCCTTGAAATTAAGGTTATTTTCGAAGAAAGAGTATTATGCATGAAGTTCCAGGCACAGTACAATAGATGACGGATATGTATGCTAACCATTTAAACAGCTCTGATTGCCAATGTAAGGTCCTAAGTGTTAGTCAGAGGAAGGTTTAACAGTTGAAAGGGTACCAGTCAAAATGTTCCTAATCCCACCCTTGTTAGGAAAATTACCTTGAACTCTGGCTGTGTCTGTGAAAGGTGAATTTGAAACGGAACCAAGTGGAGATTCTTGTTAAATAATGTAGGAAATACTTCCATTGACTTAAGTACATATGTGGAATCACCAATGCCAATCTCAGTACCGAGGACGGGGGAGGGAGGATGCGGAGGAGCTACTGGGGAGACTCACCAGGTACTGTGTGCACGAGTGTCCCTATCATTCTGAACTACAGTATGATGTGAGACTACAGTGTAACCAGAGAAATACATTTTTATTAAAAAGATGCAAAAAATGCACTCTGGATCTCTTGAGTCAGAATCTCTGGACCTCAGACTTGGTCTTTTTTTCAAATCTAAGTGATTGCCATGGCTCCACTGTGTTTAGGAGTCGGCGTTCTCTAGGAAACCTTTGTCCCATCCTGGGGCATTCTGTTTGGACACCTCCATGAAGAGACGGGGAGGGGGCTGTCAGTTCAAACACCTTTCCTGGCTTCGGCTCATTCATTTTCTCAAGAGGATCCTAGCTGGCCCTGTGTCTACCTGGTGGCCAAACGCCCCCGGACTCTGCTCATATTTGGCAGTAGAAGTGTCTGCGCTGCCACTTCATGCCAGAGTTATAACTGCAGGTTCCTGCTGTCCAACACAGGTCAGGAAGTTTGCTTTGTCATGGTCTCACGGGGGAAGGGTTGATTCCTCAACTCGGGATCAACAGGGTCCTTGACTTACATGACAGAAAAGAATTTCAGCATGTGCTGACATAAACTTGGGGGTTGGGGGATGGTCTTAAGATATAAAGCAATATTACTCAGGCTTAGTGGTGCATGCCTATAATCCCAGTACTTAGGAGGCTGAGACAGGAGCATCACAGGTTCGAGACCAGCTATTTAGTGAGACTCTAAGCAACCTAGTGAGACCTCGTTTCAAATAAATAATAAATAAATAATGAATGAATAAATAAATGAATAAATAAATAAAAAGGGCTAGGGGTGTAGCTCAGAGATAGGATACCCCTGAGTTCAAATCCCAATGATAACAAACAAACAAAAGAAAACAAACAAATATTTCTCAGAATATTATGAAGATGAAGTCAAGTAATCAGAAAAAAAACCAAACCAGCCTGCCCTGTGCCTTGCACCATATAGATGCTCAATAAACACTAGCTGTTCTTTATTATAAACTCCACTTGTAATTTAAAATTGTGATGGCTCATAGAAGCAACTGACTGAAAACCGTTAAGAGGTTCACAGTGAAAGATGGTCACTGTAATTTCCCTGAAAGCTCAGCTTTGATCAAAATGTCCACTGCCTCTCGATTCTACTTTAAACAGCAGTGAAAGTGACATTTGGCGTTGATTAGACCTGCAGAAAGAGGAGCTACGAGAAGCATCTTGGAAGTCTTGGAAGGAAATGGAGGAGAAATAACAGGATAAAGGTCCTACTTGAAGACCAGTTGCCCTGACTTACTTAAATAGTGACTGTCTCAATACCTGCAGTATTCAGAGCACTATTCCAACACACACACACACACACACACACACACACACACACACACACACATACACACACACACACACACACGTATGCAGTATTGTGTATGTCTGTATACAGCAATTTTGCAGGGCACTGTCCCCAAATGTGCAAACTCATGCGCACATTCTATCTATAGTGCACATGCGCATGTGTGGTACTAAAGCTTGAACCCTAGGGCTTCCTACCTCTGATCTGTACCCCCAGCCCTTATTTTTTTTTTTTTTTAAACAGAGTCTTGCTAGGTTGCTAAGGGTCTCACTAAGTTGCTGAGACTGGCCTCAAACCTCCAGTCTCAGCCTCCTAAGTACTGGGATTATAGGCATGAGCCACCAAGCCCAGCTAATATTGCTTTGTATTTTAAGACCATCCCCCCAACCCCCAGGTTCAGGGCAGCTGGTAGAGTTCCCAGAGCTAGGCTGCACCTCTGCTCCCTCTTCTGGCATCCTCTCTTCCTGCGCTGGGACAGCCTTACCTGGGACTTCCTATACTGTGAACAGAGGCTGCAGGTGTGCAAGACCTGCTCAGGGCGATGACATCACCTGCTGGTTCTGCCTCCTCCATCAGAGCCCGAGCCATCGGGGATGGGGGCCTGGGTTGGAGGTGAACTGTAGGAATCCTGGCTGATCACTCCTGGTTTTATCTTCCCTCCATCTCCCTGATGCAGCTCCAACTCCTCACTTGTGCTGGAACCAATTCCATCTTTTGAAGGAGAAGGCCGGAGGGGCTGCCACTGGCCCCCTCTGCTGCCCTTTGACTCTCCTGCCCACCCCGCCCCCAGCCATGTGCCACTGCCTTGAGGCAGAGGGATGGGCACATTCGAGACCACTCGGAAATAAGAATTTGTTTGTATTCGATGCCCCTGACCGTTGAGACACTTTAAAAAACACGGCCTACCTTGGCTGCTATCTTTCCGCTATTGACTAAAGGAAATTGAAAGGCTCTCTTCTCCCTGGTCATCAATGAGCGCATGGCCTCTGTCACTGTGAACCTTCAGAAGTTCCAAGGGCGCTGTCTTTGTTGGCGGCAGGGTCAGGGAAAAAAACCAGAATCAGGCCTGGTTCAGAGAGAGTCCGCCTTTACTGCTCCAGGGGGTGACCTCCAGCGAGGGAGATTGGCTTCCGAGGACCCACTGTCCTGCGAGTGGAGGTGGAGGTGATTCATTGAGAGCCAGGCCTGAAGCTGCACAGGCAGAGCGTGGGGCCTGGTGCACGCCACACACTCAGTCCTGGCAGCTGGTGGTGGCAGCAAGAGCCATAATGGAGTTGCCCAGAAGTTTACAGCTAGCATTTGCAAAGTGCCTGGCATTCATTAAATGCTGCCTATTGCTCTTTTTATCCCACAAGTTTAGGATACACACACCATGGCCTAAACCCCCACGGAGTACACATGCACCAGAACATGTCAACGGACATCATTTGTGCCTCTCTCCTCACAGGTGCACCCCAATTCAAGTCAGGTTTTTAGAGTCAAAGCCACCCCCTGCTTGGAACTGGGCGTTTTAACCAACAGTCGATTCAGAGCCTGAGGTTCTGGGCTAGTTCAGTTCATGATGACTCCTTTGTAAATGGTTGGACAGTTCCATGAGACAAAAGCCACCTGCTATGGCCCAGTGTCCCAGGCCAGTCTGCGAGGATCTGACCAGCCCTGCTGTCCTTTGAAGGACTGGCTGCCCAGGGGCCCTTGGGTGCAGCTTTGCCCACTGAGTCTTGCACATTCTGCTTTGACCAGGATGTGGGGGACAAGGGGTGGGAGGGAAGTCACCTAGTTATTTTTCTTTTTTTTTTCTGCAGCTTCTTGCTGGCCGTCTGTGTGCCAGTGCAGATAGTGGCCTGTCCAGTGTTCTTTGAATCTTTCCC
The DNA here is from genome assembly GCA_004027655.1 of Graphiurus murinus. Classification (NCBI taxonomy): domain Eukaryota; kingdom Metazoa; phylum Chordata; class Mammalia; order Rodentia; family Gliridae; genus Graphiurus; species Graphiurus murinus. Next base: position 18,329 of record PVLC010020297.1, on the reverse strand, counting down.
ATTATGTCTGGCATACAATTAGCATAAAGCCATTCAAGCAAGGCCAGGGTGGTCTTGGACCAGGTTAGCCAGCTGAGGTGTGGTCTCTGATGCTGCTTATCAAGGTGGGAAGGGAGAGGATGATAAACGATGGGGAAGAGAGGGTGACTGGCCTCCAGCTCTCGTGGACTGTTTTTCCCCCACTAAATTCCAGGTCAGCATCATCTGATCTCTGCCTAACAACAGCAGACACGATATATTGAACACTTAGTATATGTTGGCTGCTGGGCTAAGTCTGTGAAATACCAATGTCAGTTTCCTTCTTTCCTTCCTTCCTTCCTTCCTTCCTTCCTTCCTTCCTTCCTTCCTTCCTTCCTTCCATATTTTGTTCCGTTTCTCTATCTTCTGTCTGTGTACCTGTCCTCTGACTTAATCCTTGGAACACACCAATGATGCACAATGTACATTTTCCAGGTGAGTACACAAAGGCTTAGGGGGTGTAACCTGTCTTAACTCATGTGTCTCCTAAGTGCTGGAATTAGTTGTTTTGTTTTTGTTTTTATTTTTTTATAGACTATAAATGCTGAGCCCATAACTGTGATACCTACTGTTTTTCAAGTCAGGAAACGCATAGTTGTTTGTATCCTTCTCCTGGCCGCCGTGTGATATACCTTTTCTCTTGCATCTTGCAATGGAACGGGCCATGCTGATGTGGAAAACCTTGCTACTTGCAGCTGGAAGCCAATCCACACAGGGGCAGCTGGGGGAGGGGGTCTGTTATCCTGACAGCTGTTTTGGGAATGCAATTAGAGAAGGGTCCTCTCTGGCCATAACTGGTGGAGGAATGGATTGGGGTTCCCTGTCAGCTGGGAGCTTGCCTGTCGTCTGGATTTGGAGGGGAAGTGACTGGTGGTGTGCTGGGAGGGTCACAGTCCTCCGCTTGCTTGTCATTGCCTCTCGGGGTAGGAAGCCATTGGCTTTGGCCTTCTCAGAAGGTCACGGCAGAGGTTGGAGTCAGGACTGTTTTCCCATTACGGCAGCTGTAGCGGGTCTCTCAGAAGGCCTGCTGATAATCAGTAAATGAGATTCACCCCGCCTCCATGCGCCCCAATTCCTGAAAACTGAACAATGAGGGTTGAGTTAAAGGGCAAATCCTGCATAAGACCCTGTCTTACCAGGACGTGGCATCCCGAGCAGCCTGGAAGGAGGAATTATTTTATTTGGGAGGACAAATTTTAACTCTGACAGTTACCTGGAAGAAAATTAGGTTACTGATTGCAAGTCCATTCTCTGGCCTCCTGAAGAAGATAGATTGTAATCTTTAATTAATCTATCACTCACACCAAAAAAGAAAAAGCAAAGCGAGGTTGGGGCAGGGGGGGTGCCGGGGGTGTGTGTTGGGGGGGAGGAGGTCATGTCAGTGTATGTTGGCTGACTGGCTGGGGTTACATTCGGAAGCCCGGATGGCCCTGTGCAGGCATGGCTGCCTCGTTCTGCACCCTGATGTTTGTGTGGGTTTGTAATTTCCTCGTGAGTGCTACACCTTGGCGCGGTGCACACGTCGGGGCTCTGCACATGCACTCTGGTCACGGACTTTGCGGTGGTAATGAAGATGGAATGGCCGCAGGGATGACCTCTGCGTGCCTTTGTCTGCAGCCTGCCCTCCTCTTTAACTGAACACCTTTCAAACGCGCCTGTTCTGAACTCTTGAACTGTTCATTCCATTCACCGAGCTTGTTGCTCAGGCTGCAGTTTATCATGATCTGCCTCCAAAGACTGCGTTTCCTACATTTTGACATCGAGATAGAATTTTTCATAACCCTTTCTGAGTCATAAATTTGATTGTTAAGGGACCGGGTTAATCTTATTTCTAACACCGGCATCTGATTTGAAAACCCTGATTTAGGGGCATTTTTTTGTTTCTGTTATCTCCTGAAAACGCAGAGTGGGGGAAATGTGTAAAATATGTCACTTGATATTGGAGGATTGTTTATTTCTGTTCATTTTGTCCTGAATTGTACCTAGGAGATGCATTTGAAAACTTATTTTGTTTCTATGTTTCCTCGGTTGCAATTTCTTCCGTTACCTGAAATAGTTGCTTTGGACAGCAAGCAAAGCTTTGCCCTACCCAGCTGGGGGTGCAGGGTCCTCGGGAGAGACACAACTGGGAGACCACGGGAGCCTCTTGTGGCCAAAAGTTATAATGTTTATGTTGCATAATATTTAAGGGACTCGCACCCTGACATCTCTGGTCTGCCTTTCTCATAGGCCTTTAACTACATTTTATTGAAATTGTTTATTTCATTTCTCTTGTAGACTTTCTTAGTGCATGGCTCATAGTAGGTACTAGGATAAATATGTACAGATTCAAGTAGGGCATTTAGGTTAGCTAGTAGATGCACAGACAAAATCATGGTAGCCTTGGTGATCCCTGGTCTGCTCCTAAAGGATTTTACTGAGGATGAATGAAGTAACTCACACAAACCCCCAGCGTTCTGCTCCTGGGCCGGGTGCTCCTGTCACAGAAGTTGTTGCCACAGTTTTAGAAAGAAATTGTGTGGCACAATTTAGGGAAGAAGGTTAGAGTCAAATTTTAAAGAGCGCATTCTTTGGCAGTGACTCTCTGGGAAATGAGATTTCTGCACCTCGCCGAAGTGTGTTTTTCCCTCTAAAGAGAGGTAGCTGATCATTACTAATGCTAATGCCAGGACCAGGTACAGTAGATAATCTAGCACAAGCGATGACCCCCAGGGCATTTGTATTTGATGCTGGGATGTGTTCCTTTATCTTGTTGTTAATGCACCTCTATTGAGCAATTTACTCCCTCTTTGTAGATAGGATCGGATCCCCTATAAACTTAAAACACTGCGCTTACATTCAAAGACAAGGGTTTCCCATGTCTCTTTCTAGCTCTCCCCTCCAAGGGTCGTGATGGGTGAGGACACACACACACACACACACACACACACACACACACACACACACACCTCCAAGCTACAAACCAACCTAAAAAGTAGAATCAGCATCCCTTCTTTTTGTGTTTCCACCAGTACACGTTCTCTGGCCTCTGATCAGTGTTCAATGTCTGTCTGAGTGAATGACATATTCCTATATTTAGACATGGTTAAAAAGGGCGAAATTGTCACAAGAGAATCTGGCCAGGACTCAGGCCCGGATCACAAAGCCAGGTGCTTTTCATGTGTCACTCGTGGGAAGGCCGCCGTTTATCCCCTTGAGCACGCTCTTGGTTATTAGCTTTGGATCCAGCCATTATGGTGGTGACACATTCCTGTGGTCTGGACCTCGGTTTCCCCCCGTACATGTCATGTGTAATATGCAAACACATTTGCCGACTTGTAAAAGCATTCGTTCCTGTTCATGGCCATTATTGGTGTTCGTGAAAACCATTGAATTGGGGTAAAAAGAGGAAAGGACCAACTTTGTTTTTGACATACACGTGAAATACCGTTTTGCCAGTTATTTGCTAATGCTGATCATTGCCATGGGTCTCCAACCTTGAAATATACTTACATCTACAACTGCATATGCTCTAGGCCATTGGCCCCTGCCTGAGCTATAGTTTCTGTGCATTCCTGTAAGTCCATACTTCTTTTATATGATGGAGATTTTTATGAGAATTATGTCTTCCACTACTATTATGATTGTTGTCAGCTGTGTTTAAAGGGGAGTGGATAGATATGATTAATTTAAACTTTTGAAAGGCCTTAAGGAATATTCCAATAGCTTACCATGCACATGAGAACTTAAACTTTTAAATGTGAAAAGCAGTTTGCAATATTGCATATACCATATACAAATACTTATTTTACTATGATACAAACATAAGTACCACAGAGAAAGAGATTCTGTTAAAAAAAAAAATAGGCACAGACACTTGCCATGGTTGTCTATGACTAGAATAGGTGTAATTTAACTGTTTAAAGTTGAGTTTATGAACTTGGCCACATAGGCCTGGATTCAAATTCTGCCTCTGTCACTCATTGGCTGTGTGATATATCATTGGAAAAGCAATTTAGCCTTAGTACCCCTCCTGGTCCCTAACTGTAAGGTAACAATTATAATAGTTCCCCGTCTCGGGGTTATAAGTGGAGGGAGAGGCACAGGTCCAGGGACTTGGGGAGTGTGACAGTCAGTGTCACTGACTGCCGTTCCTGCTTCTCCTTCCTTCTCTTCTCCTTCACTCCTCCTCGTGGGAGCATATGTGGCTTTCATAATGTGAAAATAGGATGTAGTTAAACTTATTTTAACAATTGGTGTATTTAAATTTATTGTAACAATTATTTTTAAAATGGTGGGACAATTTTTCATGGATTGGCATCTTGCTTGACAGCGGTTACCAGAGGACCTCCCTAAACAGAGGATACAAATGGCGTGAATTAGGGGGACCCGGCTCTCCATCTGGGTTTAATCTCCGTGATTTTCTAATGTAAGATTTCCTAGAGCAATCTCCCAGATTCCCAGTGACAACGAACATTTCCGAATGTGAAATGTTTAAGCTAATAGAAATCGCCCATGCGGTGCATCTCAGGCCCTCCACAAATGATGCTGTTGTTTCTTAGTTATGATACTGGGGATTGAACCCAAGGGCATTCTACCTCTGAGCTACACTCCAGCCCTAGTTTATTTATTTATTTTTTATGTTGAAACAGGATCTCACTAAGTTCCTGAGGGGCTTGCTAATTTGCTGAGGCTGGCCTCGAACTTTCGATCCTCCTGTCTCAGCCTCCCAAGTACTGGGATTACAGGTGTGCACCACCACGCCTGGCACCAAAGGCACGTTGCTTTGGTGAGCATACGCAGTGGTCTCCTGGCACCATTTTCCCGACTCTGGATACGTGGGTAAGGAGGGGATTCTGGTTCCGCCGTAGGTGATGGGTCCTGTGTTCTTCAAGCTGGAGAATGTAAAATGTCACATGCAGTTTGATAAACAGGAGAAAGAAAAGAGGCACAATTTAGAAAATCAGAGTGGCTTTTGTAGGGATATGAAGTCAACCCATCTCCTCGGCTGGCCCTTGATTTGCTCTCAGGTTTCCTTATAGCTACAGCCCTATGCAAACTACTTTCTATTGTCAGGAAGCAAAACCAGTACAGCAAAAACCAGGCTGCAGAGGGAAACATTGCCTTGGAATCCAACTTCAGCTGGCACCTACTTCACAGGTGCAAATGTGAGGCCTTGGGTAATCCACTGAGCAGAATGGTGCTCAACCGGGGTTCTCTAAAAGACACAGAAATGCATTTCGAATAGACAGGTCCTCTCAGCCTTTTAAACTGGCATAACCTTGAATCACAATTCAGGGAAGGCATTTCTGCAAACAGCAAAGATACTAAGCTCCAAGTGCTTTTGTTTCTGTCTGTCTTTCTTAATGTAGGGAACATCAGGATGGGACTCTCAGTCAAAGGGCCTGGGAGACTTCACCGTCTGGTCCCTGAGTATGTTAGCCCAATTGTGTGTTGTAGCTAGAACTAATAGTGAAATTATAGGAGAATAGTAGAAGCAAAAGAACAAACTTTTTAAAAAAATTCTCATATAAAAACGTGTGTATGTGTAGTGGAGCTGTGGATAGATAGGGAAGGGATGGTTTTAAGCATAGTACAAATGTTTATTTGTGGTTCACATTCCAAGTCCATTGTAAGTTGGCTGGGTCCCTGGCACACAGTCACTCAGACACGTGGGCACATGGAGTCCCCATGGTCTCATAGCCCATGACCTGGCACACATGTCCTTCTCGTTCACCACTAGAGGTTGTCCCAACAGCAAGCAAATGATTTGGTCTGAAGTGTCACGTGTCACTTCCTCTCAAAAGCCTATTGGTTGGACTAGTCACCTGACCTGGCTAAGGATGAGAATGCAGTCTCCCTGTGGGCTGAGCAGGAGAAGAAATGCCTTTGCACAAGTCAGGTATCATGGTGCACGCTTGTAATCCCAGTACTTGGGAGGCTGAGACAGGAGGATCACAGGTTCACGGCCAGCCTCAGCTACTTAGTGAGGCCCTCTGCAACTTAGTGAGACCCTGTTTCAAATAAAGAATAATAAAAAAAAAGAATGGTCTCAGGTTCAAGGACAACCTCAGCAAGTAGTGAGATGCTCATCAACCTAGTGAGATTCTGTTTCAAAAAAATAAAATAAAAAATAAAAATAAGGCTGATGGTATAACTCGGAGGTAGAACATCCCTGGGTTCAATACCAGTACCAAAAAGAAAAAAAAAAAGAAATACCTGCACACTGTAGGTCTTTCTTACAGTGATGCTTGATGCTCCTTTGTCCACAAAGAGGAGAATTTAGAGGGTCTTTACTGTTGGGCAATATGAGTAAACTTGGGGATGGAGTAAGAGCCATTGCTCAGTCATTGGAACCTCCACTCAGCATCTTAAATAAACTCTGACATGAAAATTTTTCAAGGGTTGTCAAACCCTGTACTGAGCACTGAGTTGAATGTGTCATATCTAAAAGACTCAGAATACCAGAATTTGGGGCCAAATATAGTTCCCAATATTAAATGTTAAGTTAGTGGTGCAGGTTTCAATGCTATAAGGCCTGATACCTTCACCCCTCTGCTCCTTGGATTGTGGAGAGAACATCCATTTTCTAAACAAGAACCCATCAGATCCCTGGGATATATGGACTGTACACTGATGGGAATTGAATGCCCCATAAATTGTCCCCAGGGCCTGGCCCATACCCTTCTTTGCTGCTTATGATTCAAAAGTCCTGTTTGTTTGTATCAAGGACAGTTGATACTTTAATCATCAATAAAGCCACGTTCCAATGGCCCGCCATAAATTTCTTGTCAAAGAAGAGATGATGAAGGATAACCTGCACCTAGACTCACAGCCCTGCTTCAGAGCTCCGAGCAGTAGAGATTGGAGGTGACTGCGTAGAGGAAAGCTTAGTCAAGCAGAAACCCCTGTCTTCTACTTTCAAAATATCTGCGGATTAGTTTCCTTCTGTATTTTGGCCAAGATCTAGCACAAGCCCTTCATTTTTAGTGAATTAAAAATTAAATGTTGAAAGCAAATATTTTGGTAAGGAAATAAGGAACTGATACCAATATTCTCTGATAAAAATCGTTACACAGGAGGCATCTTTCAGGAGATGCTAACATTTATTACATAAATTATGAATAAATAAAACCCAATTCCTGTATACCAGTCCAGTCATACTGCTCATTGGTGCGCTGGGATGAGCACTTCGCATCCCTTGGTTGGTATTGCTGGCAACCTTCTGCAGTAGAAGTAATCTCCATTGTATGAAGTGGCGTCTCCTTATTGGCAAATGAGCAGACCATGGCTGGCTGAGTCAGGTGACTGCTGAAGTCACAGAGCAGCTAAGTGGCAGAGCCACAGTCAACATGCACAACAGCGTGGCACCCAAACCATTTTCTAGCTCATCACAGTGTGCCGTGGGGTTAAAATGAGATTATTAGCCAGGTGCAGTGGCATACATCTGTAATCTCAGTATTACTGGGGGGTTGAGAAAGCAGGATTGCAGGTTTGAGGCCAGCCTCAGCAACCTAGGGAGGCTTTGTTTCCAAACAACAACAACAACAAAAAATAGGGATGGGGATGTAGCTTGGTTGGAAGGTAGAATGTCTCTGGGTTCAATCCCTAGGACTAAAAACCAAACACCAAAAAAAAAAAAAAGAGAGATTATTAAAAGTGAGATGATTACTAGAATAAGGCAGCCATCTAAACAGGAATTAAGTTTTCATTCTCATTTTAACGGCTTAATTTCAAAGTGGATACCCATGAACTGCTGGCATATCCTGGTTCCTGAGAGGGTCAACCTCCGTTCTGCGTTCTGCAGGGCTGTCGGGGGTTGTTGGTGAGGCAGTGATCCCTCCCCTCTGTGAGGTAGCATTGCAGCAGGGGGTGTGCCAGGTCAGAGGTTTAGGAGGAGAGCTCTTGGGATCAAACGCTGGTCCAAGGCCACTCAGCAGTGTCATGCTGGTCCCCAGCTCTGCTTCTGAGCAGCGGTTACCTGCCTGACCAGCATGGCTGTCTGCTCAGGGTGTGTCTTCAGGTTGTGTCTTTTGTCCATTCTTAAGCAAGTGGAGCACTCCTGTTTCCCCAGGGTGTAGCAGGACAGAACGTGGTGACACCCTGGAGTAGTCTGGCTGGGTCTTCAAATGACTATTGAGTCCCACTTTGGGACAGGCTCTGCGTTAGCCCACCGGGTTTACCATAACCAAACACCACAGAAGCGACAGAAACGTATTCACCTGGAAGTCCCAGGCCCAGTTTCTGGCAGGCAGGGCTTCTCCTGAGTCCCCTCTTCTCTCTTGTGGATGGCCGCCATCTCGCCCCGTCCTCACAAGGCCATCCCTTTGTCTATTGACACACTTCCTGTGTCTCTTCTTCTCCTTAGAAGGACACCAGTCTGTTTGGATCATTTAAATTGTATTTCCTCCCTATCTTCAAATACATCACATCGCAGGTTAGGACTTCAAGATAAGAGTAGGAACTGGCTGCAGTGGTGCACTTATATAATCCTAGTACTTGGGAGGCTGAGACAGGAGGATCGCAGTTCAAACCCAGCCTCAGCAACTTAGTGAGGCTCTCAGCAACCTAGAGAGACTGTTTCCAAATACAAAATGAAATAGGACTGGGGGGCAGAATGCCCCTGAGTTAAATCCCCAGTTTCTTGTGCTCACGCTCTCTCCCCCTCCCTCTCCCTCCCTCCCTCCCTCTCTCTCTCTCTCATACACACACACACACACACACACACACACACACAGGATATGAGTAGGAAACACTTTGTGTAAACAGGTAATTTCAGTTTAATACAGTAATGCAAGTAGAATGAGTACCCTGTTTTACAGATAAATAAAGGAGAGGGACAAAGAGGTGAGATGCATGTTTAAGGTCATAGAGCTCATAAGTGACAGAGCATGCACCCAAATACCAGATTCAGACGACCCTGTCATGTGTGGTCTTGCCAGTTACAGTGGTTAGTGCTGTGTTTTGTTGAATATGCTGGGGGCTCAGCACTGGCTGCTGGGGCCTCTGCTTTCATTCACTAGATAATCCAGGCCCCAATGTCTTAGCCAGTTTCAGATGCTATAACAAAATGCCATAAACCCGGTAGCTTATAATGGACAAAAGTATATTTCCCACAGTTCCAGAAGCTGGGAAGCCAAGGGTTTCAGCAGCTTCAGTGTCTGGTGAGGGCCCATGTCCTAGCCCTCCTCATGCTGTGCTCACATATGAGAAGAGGAAGGAGTCTCTATAGGCCTGTTTTATAGAGACGGTGATTCCTTTTACACCCCCATCTCCTAGTCAGGTCCCAAAGGCAAACACTGAAACCATCACATTGATAATTGGATTCCTTCCTTCCTTTGTTCCTTCCTTCCTTCCTCCCTCCCTCTCTCTCCTCCCTCCTTCCCTCCTTCTCTCCTCCCTCCCTCCTTCTCTCTCTCTTTCTCCTCTCTCTCCTCTTCTCTTTCTCTCTCTCTCTCTCTCTCTCTCTCTCTCTCTCTCTCTCTCTCTCTCTCGTACATTTTACCTCCAAGCTACACCCCTAGCCCTATTTTTTATTTTTAATTTGAAACAGGGTCTCCCTAGGTTGCTGAGTGTCTCACTACTTGCTAAGGCTGCCCTCAAACCTACAGATCCTTCTGTCTTAGCCTCCCAAGTCCTGGGATTACAGGTGTGCACCACCATGCCTGGCTTGCTTGGTGGTTGGATTTCAACAGAGGAATTGGGGTCACAAACCTTCAGACCACATTGCTTTAAAATGTAAACATGGTTTGAACAAAGACTCCACTGCTGAATCTCTTCAGGAGCCTGGCAATGACCCTTGGATCGCCTATATTCCATCCAACTGTCATGTGTTTTTTTTTTTTTTTTTTAAATCTTAATTGCTAAGCATAATGCAGATTGATTACAAAATAAAATATGGACAAATGAGGATAGAATCCAGGTTTTCTAAGGGATAAATATTTCAACATCATATGTATTTTGATCCAAAGACATTCTAGCCCTCAATTTAAGGGAAAACTTTTACAGATATATAAAGTATAGTTTATTTAAAAAATTGCTTTGCAGCTAAGCATGGTGGTGCACCCCTGCAATCCCAGTACTTGGGCTGAGACAGGAGGATTGCAGGTTTGTAGCCAGCCTCAGCATCTTAGCAAGGTCCTCTCCAACTTAGTGAGATCCTGTTTCAACATGAAAAATGAAATAGAGCAAGGGTGTCGCTCAGAGGTAGAATGCCCCTGGGTTCAATCCCCAGTATAAAAAAAAAAAATGCTTTGCAAACTCTGTAAGAGCACGCCCCTGCCTCACCGGGTGAATCACATTTTTAACTTTTGCTCCCCATCAACTTGAACATGATCTCTCAAGGAACCTACGGGCCAGCAGACTCCAAATGACTTTGCCTTTCATGCAGTGTTGTTCCGTCCGCTTGCCACAGAAGCAATTCCAGGTCATTCCAATTTATTTAATTAATTTCAGAGATGAAATTATTTTGCCCGATAACTAGAGCGCTAATGGGACTTATTGTAATGGTTTGGTTCAGCTTTGTTGGTTTGAAAATAAACGCCTTCCTTTCAATATTTGCCTTTCGGCTGCAGCCCATTAACTGGCCATACCTGTGACCTCATTACCACCATGGCTTAATTGTAAGTTAATGCACACCTAGTTTGCATAGAGTGAGCAGGCTTCTAGCTGAACTGCCAAGTTTTGTGCTCCAAATACCCTCCTGAAGTGGCAGTGCCAACAGATAGTTGGATTGGTGTGACCGAATTCATGCTTTTCAACATAATAATGTTAATCAGCTCCTCGATCATACAAATTTGAACTGATTCTTTAGAAGTTTCAATAAAGTCAGGAAAATAAACCTTAGCCCATGTGCAAGTAATTGTGGCATTGAGATTGGTGGAGGTGGACGACATCTGTAATTGGGAGAGGTCGCCAGGACTCAGGAGTGACAATGGGACTTCTACAGTATCGAAGGCAGAATTAAAATCTGCATGTTAATAGCTTTCCTGCCAATCACCAATGAATTCATTCTTCACATCTCGGATATGTAAAGCTTATTTCAAAATAAATTCTGGGGAACGTTCAACCTGATTGAATCTGCTGTAAGCTCTGTTAATATATTTGTTCGAGTCGCTTGCACTCAAAAGCTTTTTCGACAGAATATCACTTTTTTTTTAATATTATTCATGGTAATGTAATTCCCCCCTCTAATCTCTTCAGGCTTTCCCATTAAGTCATGATATGCCGTTCAGAGAAAGTTGGATCGACCATTAATCACACTATCTGGACTTCTGTGTGTCTAGTTTTTGTCCATCTCTTAAATCAGTCACTTGGCAGCAGCAAGACATGTGGCCACTCCAGACCATTTGATCGAAGAGCTCTTGTTAGGAGATTAGGTTGCTAATCTGCAAGCTAGCTAATGGAAATCATTCTGTGCAAGGAAATAAAACTGAACAACATTAGCTAAATCACTACATATTATAGGAATCAAGTACACTCTAAATGGCTTAATCCTACAGTTTAGATATCAAGTCCAGGAATGAAAAGAACTTGTTAGATGATCCAAGTTATCTGAACCACCTATGACTTGTATCGAATCATGTATGTAGGGCAGAGACCTAAGAGAGATGGCAAATCTTCAAAGGATTTTTATTTGACTAGGCAAAATATACATAATGGATAAAAAAGAAGGAAGAAAAGAAAGACAGATGGACAGATGGATGGACTGATAGAAGGAAGGAGGAAGGAAGGAACAAACAAATGAAAAAAGGAAGGACTGAAATATTTTTCCCACAATAAAAGGAAATGTCTACACTGATATGTATTCAATAAATATCTGTGGTTGAATTAAGTTATCTGGTATAGATCTAATCTTTATTTCATATGTAATGGTTGTGAGTCTTTTAAAAGTTCTTTTTCTTCTCTAAACCCAAATTAATAATTCATGCATGTTATCATTAAAAAATGCTCTTATTTGATCATTTCATTTGTAGTCAAAGAGTGACAAAGCAGATACAAGTGTTTGAGAGTCATAGAAACAATTTTCAGACTAAAACACGGTCTGCAAACTTTGTAAAGGGTCAGATGGTAAAGACTTTTAGCTTTGTGGTTATTGAGATGTCCATCACAGCTAATAAACTATGATGTATAGTGAAAGCAACCATAGATAATATGTAAACAATGCGCAGGAGTGTGTGACAATGAAACTGTATTTATATAAACAGGTAGTATGTTGGATTTGGCCCTTGAGTTGTAGCATGCGGCCCCTGGTCTATAGCATGTGCTTGTCTGAGACACATAATTTCATTTTCTTTTTTTATTTCATGGCTTATGGCCATGTTATTTTCAACTGTGAATGAGTACTCATCTTTTGAATTCTCTTTTTTTTTTTTTTTTTTTTTCCTGACATAACTCAAAGCCCTGGCCTAGGGATTTCTGGGTAACTCTGTCACTTCTTGTGGAATATCCTGTTCTTTGGGTGCTGGGAATGGCAGCAGAGTTGAAGTGGTCAAACATAAAGGCAGGAGAGCCAGCTTGGCGAGGGATTGCTTCCTGCTTGATACCTTGGAAATAAGTCAAGAGTTTGGAATCAAGATTTGAAACAAAAAGGTTGGGTGTTGACCTCTTTTTAGGATAAAAAGAAAAGAAGAGGGAGCTGATGTGATGTTTTCCCTTGGCGAGGGGCTCAGGATTCTTGGTGGAGCTGTACCAAGGAGTGCATCACAGACTTTTGAGGACAAATGTTACATAATTAGGATTCTGAGCAATAGTCAGTTTACCTGATGAAATAGATATTATGAAATCATACTGTTGTTTTTGGAAAAACCCTAAAGAAAGCAAAATTCTTCCAAAGATTGGGAGAATCATGTTTGTTGTGTCATCTCACACCTGCTAACCTCCCGTGCCTCCCTCTCTGTGTTTTCCCTAGAGAAGGGGCTAGTGGCCATCTGAACTCATGTTTATTATTATATTTTTAAACTGTTAAACTTTGGGTGACCCAGGATAGTAAGGAAATGGGAGAATCCTTTTCTGCTCTCTTGGAGGTGGGGGAAATCCGTCATATAATTGCCAGAATGTTCTGGGGAGGCTGGGCAAGGGTGGCCTGCTGCACCAGTCTACAAAGGAAAGGATAGCTGCTGGCTCTTGGTGTCTTAAGCACAAAGCATGCCTTTGCCACTGCCATTTCTCAGGACAGCCAAGAAGCAGGTTAACACCCCAGACTTCCATAAGTACCCTTGACAAAGCAGGCTCCATCTTCTCCCATGGGCTTTGGTTGTCCTCTGCCAAAATACCCCTGTCACGACATGGTCACTGGTGGGGTGAGCCAAAGACCGAATCGATTTTTACTTAAACCCTAAATTGCACCTGTGAATGTGACCTGCAGTTAAAGCTGAACTTGATTAACTTCTTGCCCCCCCCCCAAAATTATTTTGGAAATACCATTCTGATGAAGCCATCTCACCCTGTATACACTGTCATCTGATTTAGACAAAGCCATCTGCTCCCATATGGGTGTTTTTATTTGGGATCCAGGAGGGGAGAAGGCACGTCTGCACCTTCCGTAGCTTCTGAATCTTAATGAGTAAAATCACTCGCAGTTTTATTTAAAAAAAAAAAAAAAGAATAGTATGATTCTATTTATAGTTTGATACAGTTTTGTAATCCAGTAAAGACTCGATATTTACTGTCAGTTATGTGAGAAAGCTAACTTCTCTGCTGGTTTCCTGAGTAAGGTGGGGTGATCACAGAGGACCTGGGGTGGAGTCCTGAACTTGGAGTTTGGGATGAGAGGTCAAGTTACCTCGAGAAATCACATCCACACATGTCTTTGAGGTGCATATCCCAGCCTGAGCAGAAGAGGGCCTCTCCTACTTCTCTGTTAGTTGTTTTTTCTTCCAAAGAAAAAAAAGCACGATATAAGTATCATTTGTTCACCAACTATCCTTTCTTTATTCCTTTCTTATTTACTTTCCCCTTTTCCTTTCTCCCTCTTTTTTTTTGGGGGGGGGTGTTTGTTTATTTTTTTGTTTGTTGTGTGTGTGTATGCACTTACAGTACTGGGGATTGAGCCCAGGGGCATTCTACCTCTGAGCTACACCCCTAGCCCTTTTTTTATTTTTATTTTTTTGAAACAGGATCTCACTAAGTTGTGGAGGACCTCACTAAGTTGCTAGGGTTGGCCTTGAACCTGTGATTCTCCTATCTCAGCCTCCCAAGTACTAGGGCCACCACACCCAGCTCTTCCTGTTTTAATTGGTCTTAGTAGCTAGATAAGATAAGGACAACAGACCAGGAAATGACAGCCATTAGAGAGATGCTGTGCACCACTCCCAGATCTGGGCTTTGTCATGCCACCAGGAGCCCCAGGAGAAAGCTCCAGGGTTGGTCAGGATGTAGAGGGAGGGAGGGAGGGAAGACAAATCCTGAGAAAGAGGTTTTGTGGTAGTTTTCTCAGGAAGGAAGGAGAAGGTCTGGCAGAAAGGCTTGTGACAGGCCAGATTGTGAAGTTTCAGTTGTCCCTGGGGCACAGGGCTTGTGTCTAGTAGTCTGGTACATGGCCAATGGACAATTCAGCCATATGGATGGCAGCCTGGAGTTTGAGGGCCCAACCAGCAGGTGGTTGGACGCAGGACCTGTTAGTTTGCAAGTGGCTAGCCCAGGAAAGGAAGCAGATGTGGCTGCAGGCGCAGGCAGTACCTGGTGAGAGGCATGGTGTCCTAACAGGAGGGGATACGCATGACCAATAAACAAGGCTTCAACTTGGCCTAGGACAGAGAGCTGCCCCCCAGGCAGGGGAAGGCACAGGAGGGATGACAGCAGGGTGGATGGGGACAGCCAGGTCACCGAGGCCCTGCAGACCCCCCTGATGATTGTACAAGAAGTGCAGGTGGCTCCTGCATGGAGCGATTCTGTGTAGCTGAAATCGGGAGGCAGGAATTCGGGAGAGCAAATCCCTTTGCTCAGCTTGGAGACAGAAGTCTAAGGAGGTAGAGCAGGGCAGCCCAGCAGCTTCTGTACCTTACAGAGGACTTGGAACTCTTTCTCCAGGTCATCGGATGCATTTTCATGCAGGGAATAAGAGAGATCTGAGTCTTCAAGTGGATACTTTGAGTAGGATGTGAGTTGTCAGGGGGCAGCAGGCCAAACCCTGTGGCACCTCCGACCCCACTAGCATCCTTTTGCTAAAATGTCAGGGGGTGATGGAGGAGGTCTGATCTAAGGCAGGGCATGGGCAGACCTGGTGGCGTGCGTCAGGTGGACCTGGTTGAGGGCAAGTTGGCAGCCTTGGGAATTTCCTACCCTTGCCAGGATCCCCCTTAAGCTCCATAACATAAGCCCCAGGACTTGAGAGCAGCACTGCCTGATGGACGGACAGAAGACACAGTCGTTACATACATACATACATACATACATACACCTGTGCATACACAGACAGATTGAGATAAAGCCATAGTCTATATGCACATGTTATTCCATATATAAATGCGCATCTACTTATGTGTACAAACATCCCTATCTGTCTTTGGACAAAACATCCCTAAGACAGTCTTGTTTGGCTTTCAAAACCATACTGTTAAAAGGGGCTGTTGAGGTGACAGAAGGCAGTCCCCCCTATCTGGTACGCACGGACTGGCTTGTTCAACTCCCTCCTCCTCTATTTCTTTGAGTCACACCAGAGACACCTGGCTCCCCAAAGCCCGCTGTGTCTGCCCACTGCCCCTGGCTCTGAGCAGAGGCCCCGAGCTTTGCGATTGCAGACGTGCGGGGCCCAGTGCTGGAGAGGAGCTTGTTCCGGCACAGAAACTGGGAGTCTTACTCAAGCACTAATTTTGCTGCATAGGCAGCCTGTTCTCCCACAAAGCACTGACTAAGAAGAAAGGAGACTCAGAAACCCCAGCAGGGCCTGGCAGACAGCTCCTGCAGCTTCCCTGCCGCTTCCCGTCCCCAGGAAAGTGGAGACACAGGCAGGAGCGAGGGGGAGTTACCAAGCAGAGCTCTTTCCCTCCTCCCCCTTTGAAAATAATTTTTAATTATAAGTATAGTTATAAGGATAATACTATGGATTTGAAGAAAAATCCCTTTAGTTTCTTATAATCCGTGTTGGAGGCACACATATTTCTAAATTTAAATGTGCTCTCCTATGCTGTCTGGGGGAAAAAGAAACATTACCCAGCCAAACTCAAAGAAAGGAAAGCTATTCTCTTTTGTTCTTGCAACCATGTTTTGAAACTTTTTTTTCTCAGCATCGCTCATTTGGCCCAGTTACTGTTGAGTGTAGGAAGAAAGTGAAAGTGGTGTGTAGCACACAGCACTGGGGCAAGTTACTTATTGCTTATAATGAATAATGGGGTGAAGAGCGTCATCAGCATCTCAGGACTTGGGTGCATATTCATCAATAATACTCGTAAAGCCGGGTGTGGTTGTGCACACCTGTAATCCCAGTACTTGGGAGGCTGAAACAGGAGGATTGAAGGTTCAAGACCAGCCTTAACAACTTAGCTAGACCCTGTTTCAAAAACAAAAAAGCGAAAAATATGGCTGGGCATATAGCTCTGAGGTAGAATGCATCTGAATTCAATCCTCAGTACCACACACATGTAAACACATACACACACACATGCACATACACATACACGTACGTATGCATGTGTGTGTATATGAGAGGGCTTATTACACATTTCCCACTAAAAAGGGTCACTTATTTCTACTCCCATTATTATCATCATTATTGCGCCTGAAATGTCTTATCCCTCATCTAACCAAGGCTAAAGGGGCCACGTTTATTCTTTGGACTAGAAATTCCCTACAATTCCACAGCCCTCTGCACTTGGAGTGGTATCACTAGGAACCCGAGAGGCACCTCCAGCTTCGGCTTTGCCCACAAATGCCTGCAGAGGCCTCTTGTGAGAGAGCTATCCAGGTGGAAAATGAGGTCGCCAACTCCCATAAATGTGTCCTCATCTCTGCAGGAATCACGATCTCTCTGATTTTTGACGGTGTCTACTGCAGGGTATTTATTATTCAGTGATAATAATAAATCGCTGCTTATGAAATCCTGGGAACTGCGTGTCGTGGAGGGGAAGAAGAGAAAGTACAGGGAGGAGAACTGCAGAAGACAGAGGTCCAGCCAGGCCTGGGCTATTAATCATCACCCTCCATTATTTTCTGAAGATTCATTCATTGTTCCATAGGTACCTAGAGGGTCAATTAGAGACCACAGACAGGCTTTTACAAAGACACAGGAGGGTCAATTAGGCCCTCCTTATAATTTTCTGCTTTAACAGCAAATGCCAGCCTATCATGCATCAGATGCAAGCGAGTTTGGAAATAAACAGGGTACTTTCCTTCCTCCTTTAAAAAGAAAGAAAACTCCAAGAAGGAGAGATGGCAGCGGGCGGCTACTGGTAGCATATGGCTTGCTGGCAGTCCGGCTCTGGTTGGAATGGGGGTGGGGGGCAACGGGGATTTTTATCACCGGCTGAGGCTTGTGGGGAGCAGAGTTCTTGTGGGGTCAGAGCACCAGGAACGGTCAGGGAATTTCCATGATGGAATACTCTGTTCCCATCTGCGAGGTGATTCATTTATCTTGGGTGCCATCTTAACTCTGCCGATGTGAGATTACAATTACAGCATATCTAGAAATGGTACCTGGACTCAACTTTGACAACAAATAGTGGACTGGACTGGCATGGAATGAGCCACCCTGCCCGCCATAGCTGCTGTCCGTGACGTGTGTGTGTGTGTGTGTGTGTGTGTGTGTGTGTGTAATACTGGAATACCGGAGATCAAACCCAGGGTCATTCTACCTCTGAGCTACACCCCTAGCCCAATTTTATTTTTCATTTTGAAACAGGGTCTCACTAAAGTACTAAGGGCCTCACTAAGTTGCTGAGGCTGGTCTTGAACCTGGGAGCCTGCTGTCACAGCCTCACAAGTACTGTGATTACAAACATGAGCCACCATACCCAGTTTGCTTTCCCCATTTTTTGGAAAGAATTTAACTAACCACACCTACGTATTATTTTGCACAACACTACTTTTTATTTTTTTTCTCTGGGATTGGCAAACACATTTTGCTAGGCTCCTTAAAATGAACCTAAAAGAAGGGAATGGTCCTAAGAAAGAAACAGAGGGAGTCTGACACAGCAGTGCATACCTGCAATCCAGGTACTTGGGAGGCTGAGACAGCAGGATCACAAGTTTGAGGCCAGCCTAAGCAAAGTAGTGGGCCCTTGGTGCAAAATAAATAAAGAGGGCTGGGGTGTAGCTCAGAGGTAGAATGCCTCTGGGTTCAATCCAAGGAAGGAAGGAAGGAAGGAAGGAAGAAAGGAAGGGAGGGAGGGAGGGAA
>PVLC010020296.1:0-29276 GCA_004027655.1 Graphiurus murinus | reverse complement strand
GTCCTTTCCAGGTCATTGAAGACACTACTTTAGGTTAAACTGAAATAATAAGAGTTGTGACAATCTGTGGGGTTATAGATTTTTGAAAGAGCTTTGAACATGATGAGAAAGTTCTGTCATAAATGATATTAAAGTGCCTTATTCTCCGTTTGCTCCTTACTTTCTAGTGTGTGTGTGTGTGTGTGTGTGTGTGTGTGTGGCACTTGGGTTAAACACAGGGCTGCTCTACTATGAAGCTACACTCCCAGCTCTCTGTATTTTTTATTTTGAAATAGGGCCTTACTAGGTTCCTGAGGATCTCACTAAATTGCCGAGGCTGTCCTCAAACCAGCTATCCTCCTGCCGCAGTCTCTCAAGTACTAAGATTATTGGTGTGCATCACCACACCCCACTTCCTAGTCTTTTTTATGTTACTTAGTATCTGAGAATCCAGTTATTGTTTTGACTCATTGGGCCAGAGACAGTCCTTCTTGATTTTTGTTTCATAGTTTGTTTTGAAGACTCACATTCAGCAGATAATTAGTTCAGGTGCTGTGTGTGCTTGTCACTGTGAGGCAAAAGAAATCCCTGATTACAGCTCATGGGATCTGCAGTCTAGCAGTGAAGCAAGCAACGTGCCTGGTATCCTTTCCTCCATTTGCATTTCAGTTAAGTATAGAAAAGAAGCCAGAGGTCCTTCAGGGAGTTAAGCACGAGGCTCACCAGAAGTTTTGTGGTGAAGATGACCTTGGGAAAGGGCCTTGAGAATTTGTCAGAATTTGGGATTTTTCTCAGTGATGAAAGAAGGTAAAGCCACAATCTAGCTGCATCCAGAACTGTTACTGAGCAACATAACAGTTAGGTCTCTGAGCCAGAGGCAGTTAAATCCTACCCCTCTAGCTCTGTCACTGGTGGTGTAGAAAAAGAGACAAGATTTCATGTCCAATAAAGCCAGAGACACCAAGGGCAGTAAAGAGACCTCTAGGTATAGGAGTGTGCAGTCACATGGAAAAAGACCATCTCAGTAGAGTGGGGGGCAAAGAAACCATACTGAAGTCGGCTGAAGAGTGGAAAGAACATTTTTTTTAAAAAAAACCTTAAGTGATATTCTAAACAATCGTAGGTGAGGAACTTAATAAATCTTCCAGTAATTTTACCATCAAACTGAAAACTGTAGTGAAGCATTATCCGTGCAACCACAGAAGTCTATTCTGTGTACAGAACGGGGGGAGCATGTCAAAATGAGCATCTTTCCAGAGAAGATGTAACTAAATGACCAAATGAGCCACTCCCATAGCAGGTATATTCCTACAGTGAAACTAATCCCCAACACATGCAACTGTCTACTCTTAGGAAAATCCCAGTAAACAAAGTCAGTACGAACCCTGACTACTGTGTATGCCATTAATAATAGCTACAAAATTGTTCTCTAGAACTAAAACATTCCCAAGCAATCATTTTCTGAAATAACCATCATTTGAAAACATAATGATCACTTCACAAGGCATATATGCCCACCTGGGAAGGTTTGTTTTTGAGTTTGTTTTTCAAGACCAGTTCTCACTATGTTGCTGGGATAACAGGCATGTGCCACTGTGCCCAGCTGGGAAGACTTTTTCTTTTCCGGTACTGGGGATTGAACTCAGGGGCATTCTACCTCCGAGCTACACCCCCAGCCCTATTTTTTATTCTTTATTTTGAAACAGGGTCTCACTAAGTTTCGGAGTACCTCACTAGGTAGCTGAGGCTGGCCATGAACCCAGATCCTCTGGTCTCAGCCTCCCAAATGCTGGGATTACAAGCGTGTGCCACCATGCCCGGCTGAGAAGACTCTTAAAAGAAAAAACTCATCTTCATCAAATGACTCCATGATTCCCTTCTTCACAGTAAAGGGCCGATAACTCAATCATGAAAGTTCGCCTTGGAGTCTCAGCATGTAAACACACAACCTGTCTCTTGTCTAGAATGCTGCTATCAAAAGTTCCAAGAGAGATACTGACAAAATGATTTTTTTTCCCCAATAGCCACAAATGCTATGTAAAGTTGATTTCAGGAGTTGGTTTGCTCAATTGACTTTTGTGATAGTTGCTCATTTGTTTTGTTTTATGAAACATAACTCGTGGGGAGCATATTATGACTATTGAACAAAAGCCTTCAGCATATTAGCAAATGTGGAGCTATTTATTAAATATTTAGAATTAAACCCAGCATGGTGGCACACACTTGTAATCCCAGTACTTGGGAGGCTCAGACTGGAGTATTCGGGTTCAGGGACAGCCTCAGCTACTTAGTGAGGCCTTCCACAACTTAGTGAGACCCTGTTTCAAAATAAAGAATAAAAAAATAGGGCTGGGGATGTAGCTCAGAGGTAGAATACCCCTGGGTTCAATCTTTAGTACTGCAAAAAAAAAATTTATACATACATACATACATATATATATACAGAGAGAGAGAGAGAGAGGAGAGATTGAAATTTGAGCTATTCTACAGGTGTGTATGTGTGTTTACACGTACTATAGTAAATATGGAAGTACCTATAAAATGTAATTCCTTGTACTTTTACCTCTTTAAAATCAAAAGAATTCAGCCAGGCATGGTAGCACATGCTTTTAATCCCAATACTTAGGAGGCTGAGACAGGAGGATCATAGGTTCATGGCCAGCCTCAGCAACTTAGTGAGGCCCTCTGCAACTTAGTGAGACCCTGTTTCAAAATTTTAAAAAGTAATAAAATAGGGTTGGGAGTGTAGCTCAGAGGTAGAATGCCCCTGCGTTCAACCTCCAGCATGCATGCATGCATGCATGAATGAATGAATGTTCTTAATAAATTAAGGGAAAAAGAATCTCAAAATATTCCTGGCTTCACAAGTGAAACTTTAATACACTGCTGGTGGGGTGTAAAATGGTACAACCATTCTGGAAAACCATCTGGCAATTTCTACTAAACCCAAGTGAATACCAGCACTATGACTCAGGAATCCCCACCCTCTGAGTGCATGGTCTGCAGAAGACATATGCTGCACACAAATGTTTGCAAGAGTCTTTGGAATAATAGTTGAAAAATGGAAGAAACCCAAATGCCCATCAACAGAAGAATGGAAAAATTCTTAGTGGAAAACTAGTATCAGTTAAAAAGAACACATACAATGAACCTCACAGATATTAAGCCAGACACACAGAATGAAGACTATGGTGACCTCTCAGCAGGGGTGTGCTATGGCCTGAATGTGTCTCTCCCAAATTCATGTTGAAAATTAATCCCCCCCACACACACACACATTGTGGTGGTGTTAAATGGTGTGGCCTTTAGATGATTATTTCATGAGGGCTCTGCTTTCATGAACAAGGTCAACACTCTTATAAGAGAGACTTCATAAAGGCTTCCATCCCTTGGACCATGTGAGGGTACAGTAGTAAGGCTCTAGGAAGCAGGGACACATTTGATGAACCTGCTAAAGCCATGATCTAAGACAGATTCCCAATTTATTGGCTTACTGCCAACTTTCCAAAAAAATTGTACCACCCTGGGTACTTCCACCATCCTTCTTTCTACGCAGTGTCTCCCAATTGCACCAGGGGATACTACAGCCCCCCTTCCATCATTCTAGCATCCCCGCTCAGGGTTGGTATCACCGACTCTGGGGACCGTTGATCTAGGAATTCTCAGCCTTCAGAACTATAAGTAATAAATTTCTTTTGTTTATAAATTTCTCAGTCTAAGGTATTTTGTTATAGCATAGGAATGGACTAAGGTGAGGTATAAAGTCTGGGAAGGACCACCAGGTAACTATTAGTAGGTGCTGGAAATGTTCTGTACCTTGATATTGTTGGGTGACTGCACAAGTAATCATTGAGACATCCACTTAAGATTAGTGTATCTGAGCCGGGCGTGGTGGCGCATGCTTGTAATCCCAGCTTTTGGGAGGCTGAGACTGGACGATCTGGGTTCGCGGCCAGCCTCAGCTACCTAGTGAGGCACTCCACAACTTAGTGAGACCCTATTTCAAAATAAAGAATAAAAAATAGGGCTGGGGGTATAACTTGGAGGAAGAATGCCTCTGAGTTCAATCCCCAGTACCGCCAAAAAAAAAAATATATATATATATATATTTTCCTGCTCCTTTACAACAGGTTTTCAATAACCATCTAGTGACATTTTAAGATGCCTGAAAAGAGTCATGGATTCCTCATAAGAAAACACCCAAATGAACAATGAATGTCACAGTGCTGTAGAAGTGCACATTTGCAAGAAATGGTCAGCTGTGACTGTCTTTTAAACACTGCTCAGTAAATGGTTGAATAAATTTCATAGATAATGTCGCTGTTTGTGTTTTAGAAATATGCATGTACACATGCATAGCATAATAATCTCAGTATTGTAGGCCCCATAGATGTGAAAAACCATGGCTCTTGTCTAAGTAATGACTTCTTTCACCTCCAAGTACAAGAAATACAAGCCAGGTGTTAAACCATCACTGAAGAAATGCAAGTGCCAATTGTGCAAGGTGAAAGTAGCATCATTTTTATTTTCAAACTGTCAGTCTTGCAGCGGGTAGGCATGGGGGACAGTTCTTTGCAGTGGAGACTGGGAGCATGAGAGACTGGTTAGAACCACTTAGTCCAACACCCTCACTCTGGTCAGGAAGTGTCCTGGCTTCCCTGCCACTGAGCATCCTCCAATTCCTTTCAGACAGGTAGCAGTCACTCTTAGGCAGGGAGAGGAAAGGGTGCTGTGTACAACTGACCTACTCAGGGAGGGACAGCCCCCCTGAACTGTGTCTACCTTAGCACCCTCTCACGGGAGCACAGGAGACAGAACTTGGCATGAAGTCTTACTGGCAGAAGTCTAAGAAACTGAAGCAAAGGCAGTTTCAAGTCCAGGGGGCTCGAAAAGACCACTGGAAGTAACCAGGCAAAAAGCAAAACAGAACTGCAGCTCACCTCACTATTGTGGCCCCGCAAGTTGAAGTTTATCCTCTGTGGAGTACTCCTGTCCCTGCGGCAGTGGCTGGAGGTGAAGGTCACCCCCACCACACCACGGCCGTTGCCCGTGGCCAGCCAGCCTTCCTCGTAGTAGCGCCTCCTGCACACGGGCTTCTCCTTCTCGCTCTTGGGCACACGCCCCTTCCACGACAGGCAGAGGATGTTGGAGTCGCTGCAAAGCACAGGCCCATGTTCCACCGCTGCGTACATACTTTTTTCAATGAACTATTTTACTTAAAAAGTAATGCTTAATGTTGAAAATCTTAAACCAATTTCTTTCATTGGTTTCTTTATTTTATTTTTGTGGTTGGCTTGTGTTGCTTTTTCCCCCCTCTTTAAGACTGACCTAGAGCTAATCAGAAGGTCAGTATTTTATAAAGATCCATCAAATGCATAGTGAAAAAATTCCTCTATAAAAGATGATGGCAGTTGGCTAAGAAAAAGGTAATGCCTAAAAAAACATGGGGTCCATTTTTATTTTCAAGTCCTTAAAGAAAGAACACACTAATACTTTGGAGAAAGAGCATCATTAGTAAGTGGTGACCAAGAAACCGAGTTGTCTTCTTTTTTACTCAACGTTGTTATTCTCCTTCAGCCTGAGATTCCAGTTTTGTGTAGTATGATTCCAGAGACAAAGAGTTGCAAATACATAGATTTCAAGTAACTTAAGGCTTTAAGAATCCCTTCAGCTGGAATTTTCTATTCAAAAGTTCAGATGCAGAGACAAACCATACAGGATCATCTTCTTGCTGAAGCCACCTTTTGGCATGTTTTCTGAACTAGACAAATTTTTGCTGCTAAAGCTGAAAAAGATTGCATAAAGGGAAAAAAAGGCACACAAACCGTGCAAAACAGACCAGAATTTGTGCATACAGTAGTCCAAATTTTAGGAAGAAAAAAAACCACTTTTCCCTGTTGTTCAGAACCAGAAACTTCCCACCTCAAAGCTGGGCCCTGTGTCCCTAAGGAACGCAAGGCTCCCTAGGACAACTCCTCCGCCAGCCAGGGCACCCCTCGGTGCCATAGAGGCTGGAAAGCAAGCCCCTTTCCTTAGCAGAGTAAGAGGCAAAAGCTATGAAAGTAGACCAAGTATTCGCCTTGAGTGAGTCCTAATTCTTCTTGCTGACAAAACAGAGTCACACTGCAGGATTCTCACTTCTCAGTTACTTCTCCTCTTCTCTGCTCTTGAAGATCATGAATTTTTCCATCTTAATGAAAAAAACCTCAGAATTAAGTCCATCAGGTTATCTTCTCTCATAGGCAAGTCGTCTTAGGACAAAAAATCCCTTAAACCACAGCCCAGCCCAGGCCAGCATCAGAATCCCCAGCCCTGCACCACTGCCCTGGAGTCACCAGGCTTGGCTGATGAGCGCCTTCCTATTCACACACAGCCTGTTTCCAACGAAAAGGAAGCTTTGCTTGGGATTTCCTGGATACTTATTTTATAATTATAATTAAGAAACTGTCCTACAGATACAGAAAAGGAAAGGGGAAATAATAAATTAAAATTTCTCAAATACAATTAACTGAAAAAGGCAAAGGAATCAGTTCATTGTCCAGATTTGTCCTGTCACACCTGAACTTGCGCTCTTCCAGCCACTTCCACAGTAAAAGTCACTCTTCAGTCCAGAATTTTAAAGTCCAAATCACCAAAAACAGTAAAATATGAAGTACAGAAAATACTGCATGGCCCCACCTGCAATGTTTCAACTCACACTTCTCCCTCGGTTACCTTTTCACCTTGTTCCTTTTTTAAGCCTGGAGAGGTATTTTTGAGTCGATCTGTACAATTTTTTTTTCTTCTTTTTGCAAACTTTCTTTATCCATGAAGACCATGTGGAAAATTGGCCATTAATGATGTGTGTTTCTCCCTGGGCTCCTGAGCCCAGTGGTGTCAAGTTGCTCCATCTGATTCTTAAATTAATTTTCATCAGTTGTAAAACTCTCAAACGTGCACAAGAATGAGCCTGTCTTCCTGCGTAAATGTGTGTTTAGAGAGAAGGTTTTAAATATACATAGATACACTCTTCAACTGGCAGCAGAAGCAATTGTTTTCCCAGTTATTTCAGGAACCATTAGATTAATCACGGCTTGAAGGTCCTGGAGTCTTACAAATCTGTAAAACAAAAAGGATATAAAATAAAAGAATTTTAAAATACTGAAGAATAAAAAGGTTCTAACAAAATAACTGCTATGGTTCCAAGGGGACGCGCATCTTTACATTTATATGTAAAGGAGCTACCGATGGCACTGACAGGCAAAATCCAAGCAGTAGAATGATCCACCCATGAACTTTAAGAAAGCATACACCGAGGGCCTGACTGCCATGTAACGTATTGAATTTGTCCGTGACGAGGCACATCTGAATGAACTCACTACCTCCATGCCTCAGAATTGCACTTTCCTTTCCAAGACCCTTGCCCTGCAGGTGAGACTTTACCCCTCCAGATGCCACTGTCATTGTTTAAGCAGACATTCCCAAAAAGTAGGCTCAGGAGGTCCAGGAAAATCATTTGAATTAATTTTTTCACTCTCAGTAAAAGATATTCCCTCAAGACAGGAAGCAGGAACGGCCTATAAAAGCCCCCCTCCCCACTCCCATTCATGATTGCTGGCAAGTCACAGAGCAAAACCATACCTGTTTCCTCAGATTTTTTTTTTTTTTTTTTTTTGCAGTACTGGGGATTGAACTCAGGGGCATTCTACCTCCGAGGTACACCCCCAGCCCTATTTTTTATACTTTATTTTGAAACCGGGTCTCACTAAGTGGCAGAGTGCCTCACTAAGTAGCTGAGGCTGGCCTTGAACCCGGATCCTCTGGTCTCAGCCTCCCGAATGCTGGGATTACAAGCGTGCGCCACCACGCCCGGCTTCCTCAGATTTTAAGTTGTCAACTCACAATAAAGTCCTAGAGAACCTAGCCAGCAAATCCATCCTGTCTTCCTTCCTACTGCCTAAACTCCAGGCTGGTAACGCATCCTCTGCAGAGGCTGCAAGAATGTCTCTAAAAAGCCCTACCCCACTACCATTCCACAGAGCCCTCAGAATGACCCTTCTGAAATGCAGTACTCAAGTTCCCCACACACTCAGGGTTGGGCAGGGACCACGTGATGCGCATCCCTACAAGTTTTCAAGGAATACTAATTCTGCTGGCCCAGGAGACCAGATTTGAGAACCACTGGCCTATGAGATCAAGTACTAACAAGATCCTACTATGAAGACTACTTTCATAGTAATACCAGAGAATTCTTTACCTTTTCCCTGTGCTGGCATTTGTATTAATGGCGCAAAGCAAGAGTGTTCAAACTGCCTGCTCTACCACAAATCAAGGGAGGGGTACAAATTGTATCAGTAGCCTATGAAATTTTTTTAAAAGCCATAATCAAGAAGAAAAACTACTACTTTTTTTTTTTTTTTTTTTTTTTTTTGAGAAAGGGTCTTGCCTCGAACTCCCAATCCTCCTGTGGTAGCTTTCCAAGTAACTGGGATTACAGGTACATGTCACTATACCTGGCAGCAGTAAAAATTATTTTATTAAATACTGACCCTTGAGTCCATAGCCTTTTAATATTCTGTATTCCAAAATAGTTAAGTGTACATAAAGCACTTTTTTTTTTTTAATGGAAGTACTATGATTGAACCCAGGGGCATTCTACTGCTGAACTACAACCCCAGCCCCAATTTATTTTTTATTCCAAAACAGGGTCTCGCTAAATAGCTGAGGCTAGATTCAAACCTGCAATTCTTCTATCTCAGCCTCCCAAATACTAAGATTACAAGAGTGTGTCACCATACACAGCTCATAAAGCACTTCTATGACTACTGAAGTACATGATAATTCCAAGGAGTGCTTTTGCTATACTTCAGTTGCAAACTGACCAAGTCACGTTTTCATGGCCTGCCATGTTTACTGGAATGAGTAACAAATTATGGCTATTCTGCCCTGAGTATTTGCAGATATTTATTTTTTGTTTTTTGGTGGTAGTGGTGGTGGTGGTGGTACTGGGAAACCACTGACAGTATTTGTTGCCATTGATAAAAACTGAGCTTTCAAATTAAAATCAATTTTGAAGGAAAAAAACCAGCATCTGTCACTACTGGCAGATATCTCTCTAAAACTTAAAGACATTCCTCATGCAAATGGGAGTGAAACTAAAAGATGTGAATTTTTTATTTTGTATTTCATATTTTATTGTGTATCCTTATAGTTGAATATGGTTACACCCCACCAGTTCATGTATCAGAAGCTGGATACCCAGTGTGACAGTACTAAAGGAGATGGGGACTTTAGAAGGTGGGACCTCAAGAAGGCGACGGGTCATGGCTGCCCTCGTGAAGGGATCAAGGAATTCTCACAGTGGGTGAGAGTTAGGTCTTCAGGAATAGACTAGCTCCTTCAAGAGCAGATTGTTATAAAGGAGTGAACCTGGCCACTTCCTGCTTTTGCCTGCTTCCTCTCTTGCCATGTGATCTCTCACACACATCTCTGCCACGTGATGCCATCTGCCATGTTATGGTATAGCCAGAAGGTCCTCACCAGAGGCTGACCAGTTGGGGTTATCCAGTCTTGAACTTTCCACCTCCAAAAACTGTGAGCTAAATAAACCTCTTTACTTTATAAAGCACCCAGCCTCAGTCATTTTGTCAGGGTAACACAAAATAGACTAAGATGTATCAATATTTGGAAGATTCACATCCTTTGTGAACTAATATTTTCCAAATGACTGATGATTATGACAAGAATAGCACCTAAGTAAAAGACCCATTCCAGGTGCAAAAGAGACAAATGGATCTTAATGTAACCAAGTATGAAAAATTAATATATTTCAAATTCTATATTGTAACTAACCCTTAAGAAACTACAACTTTTGAGTTTTGGTATAATATCATAAAAAGTTCATGATTATCTGATACACTATTAAAATATTCCTCCCTTTTCCAATTTTATATAAGTACAAGGTTGGATTTTTTCACATACTTCAACAAAAGCAACATAATGCAACAGAGTAAATGCAGAAGCAAATATGTGAATCTAGCCATCTTTTAGTCATCAATAAGCCAAACATTAGAAATAACTGCCCAAATGTAAAATAATTATCTCAGTAATTTTTTATTTTATTTCATTTTATTCTTACTTTTTCATGGTACTGGTAATTGAACCAAAGGATATTCTACCACTGAACTACACCATCAGCCCTTTTTATTTTGAAACAGACTATCACTAAGTTACCATGCACTGGCCCCTTGTTCCAGCCTTCCAAGTACTGGGCATGTGCCACCATGCCCAGCTAATAATTTATTTTAGAAAAGAAATAGTTGAGCCGGGTGTGGTGGCACACGCTTGTAATTCCAGCATTCGGGAGGCTGAGACTGGAGGATCCGGGTTCTCGGCCAGCCTCAGCTACCTAGTGAGGCCCTCCGCAACTTAGTGAGACTCGGTTTCAAAATAAAGAATAAAAAATAGGGCTGGGGATATAGCTCGGAGGTAGAATGCCCCTGAGTTCAAACCCCAGTGCCACAAAAAAAAAAAAAAAAAAAAGAAAATAGTTGTTTTTCATCAAAATATAATACTCATAACACTTAATGAGTTTATTATTTTTTAAATGAATTAGTAAAATTTAGAGTTTTTCATTCTTAATTTCTAATTAATTTTGATAAGTATCAAAAGGTAACTATATAAGTAGCAGCTCTTTTAGGTCTTCAAAAATTTTTATGAGAAGAGGCCTTGATACCAAAAAGTTGGAAAACCACTGATAAACACTCTACATGTAAATTTTAAATAACTATATTAAGATACATTAGCTAAATTTCTAAAGTAAAAGCTCAAAGAACCTCATTGTTTATATAGTTACGGTTTTTAACCAAACTTTTAAACAATATTTTAAATTATAAAGCACCATCTATGCTAGACAAACATGGTAGATGTTTCAAGAAAATATAACATGCTACTTTATTAAAACTTAAAGCAGAAAATGGATTTTAAAAATCTAACAACAAAAAGTACAACCATACTATCCTAAGTACTGAAAATCTGTAGCCAATTTTAGTGCTGCCAATAACAGAAATGGGTGATGTCAAACATTTTACTCCCTTCCTTTCTGCCTTATTTTCTCATGAGAATAAGAAAATAAGGGTGATAAATAATTAACTAGTTTCTGATAAGATTGTTAAATCAACACTAGTAAGTGGGGTTGATGTAAAAAAAAAAAAAAAAGATGAAAAACCAACTAATCAACTGAAATCAGGAACTATATTTGTACACCAGTGCTCACAGACTGATTATTGGATAAATAAAATATGGTATATTACGTACAATGCTTTGGGATACTGCTAAGCCTTAAAAAGGAAGGAAACTGAAACATGCATACTACAATGTGGATAAACTTTGAGGAAATTATGCTAAGTGAAATACACCAAACACACAACCTCAATACTGTATGATTATATAAGGTACTGAGCACTTATACGTAAACTTTCGGTAACTAAAGTAGTCAGATTCGTAGGGAATGAATGTCACTAGAAGAGTGGGTCCCAGGGGCTTGTGTTGTTTTTCTATTTAATTAATTACTAAACGATAAGATCTTTTATGCCACCTGAAATTCCTACCAGCACTGACTTAAGTGTTCAATATGGTACTGAGTATGGCACAGTGCCTCAAACAGTTTTTTAAGGAAGCTGGAAACAATAACCACAGACAGAATGAGGTTCTCTATGTGAACCCCATATCAACACCAACCGTTCAGCGCCTGGGTGTCTTGGAAGCCTAAGGTCAGTGGGCTTCAGAGCCTACGTGAATAGAAGAATATAAGGAGAGAAAGTCATAGGTCACTGGCATGTTCAGAGACATGTTCAGAGAAAGAAGTACATTTTCAGAGGAAGTTATTCCCTATTTATGTTGAGGGCCTGACTTCAAAAGCCAGTTCTAAGAGCATGAACATCTAATTATCTGTACAGAGAGAGGAGAGAATGGAGCCTGTAAGATAAACAACTTGATTACTAGTTTTACAAAGAGTAGGAGCTAGATACTTCTGAGGGAGAATCTACACCTCAAACTTAGATGTTAAAATACCATGGTGCCGTATATGGGGCTCTCTAGTATCAAAAGCCAGGTCTCTTAATTATAAGAGACCACATTTCATTATAAAAGTGTCAAAGACTGAAAGAAATTGTAATACGCAGTGTCATACTGAGGAGAGAGAAATAAGAGGGCAATTTGGTGATATAATTCAAAAGATATAAAATACTGCAAGCCTTTTGATAGTTCTACTTTTGGAATTTTATCATAGGGAAAAAATCTTGGATTGTACATATAAGAACTTCCACCACAGCATTTGTATATAAGAAAAATCTGGAGTAGCCCATATATTGGAAATGGGTACTACAATAAATGTTACTAGAGGCATAAAATAGAATACTATGCCACCACTGATACTTGTAGAGGACTATGGCACAGCATGGAAAGATGTTCTCAGTGATTTAAGGAAAAAGTAAAATTATACATTACATTTCCAGGATATTCAGAAGGGTCTACCCACTACTAATAACTAGATCTTGGGTAAATTACAACAAACAAAACTTTTTTTGTGTGTGTGGTACTGGGGATTGAACTCAGGGACATTCTACTCCAAGCTATACCCCCAGTCCTATTTTTTTATTCTTTATTGTGAAACAGGGTCTCACTAAGTTGCGGAGTGCCTCACTGTAGCTGAGGCTGGCCACGAACCTGGATCCTCCAGTCTCAGCCTCCCGAATGCTGGGATTACAAGCGTGCGCCACCACGCCCGGCTTACAAAACTTTTAATTTGCTAGAGTTGCAGAAAAATACGGGAAATTCCCAAGGGAAGCACATATACAGAAGAGAAAGCCAGGGTCACCTAGGAAACAAATGCGGTAGAAGCCCTGAAATTAGAGTTAGTGTACAAATAATCACAGTTTGTCCACAATTGTCCCTACATCAATAAAAGTCCGACATCCCAGTAAACCCTTCAGTCCTGGGAAAGTTCAGACACTTGATCACCCTCTTAGATTAGATGTTCAAACTTTGGTTCAGTCTCAACACGGGAAACTGAACCTGAGTCACATACTCAA
The DNA here is from genome assembly GCA_004027655.1 of Graphiurus murinus. Taxonomy (NCBI): domain Eukaryota; kingdom Metazoa; phylum Chordata; class Mammalia; order Rodentia; family Gliridae; genus Graphiurus; species Graphiurus murinus. The sequence goes on along the minus strand of PVLC010020296.1, from coordinate 16,227 downwards.
CAGGGCTCAAAGGAAAAAGCTGTCCCAGCATTTGAGAACCTCTTGGTTCTAGGTCAGAGCAAATGCATATCTTATCTACATGCAAACATTCCCAATCTAGGACCTAAGGATTCCCACAGATAAAGTTCAACTAAAAATCTGTTCACAAGCAAAAAATTCTAAACACACAAAGTCAGTCACAAGTGCTTAGTAGAAACAACAACTTTAGGTCCCCAAACCTTCTGAAATTGGAATAATCATAAGCAGAATTTAGAATAACTAGGTTTAAAATGTATGGGGAATTAGAAAACAATGACCAAAGAGAAGCAAATGAAACTTTTAGAAATATAAATCTAATCACTGAAATAATATGCAATATATGAGTGAGACATCAGCAAAGAAGGGACTAGCAGCTGGATACGGTAGCCGAAAAAACTGCCCTTGCAAAGTTTTTGCATCATGGAGGAACCAGGATATAAGAATATAAAACCTAGATTAAGACAAGGGGAGACAGATAAAGGGGATGTTTGGGTTTCGGTCTGGAGCGCCACCCCAAAAGCCCATGTGTTTGTTCAAAGCCCAGACTCCACTACAGCAAGACTCGGAAGAGGGGCACGCCAGGAGAAGGCAGGAGAAGGCAGGTCACGGGACACAGCTCTGAAGACTGCGTCTGTCCTGGTCACTTCCTTCCCCCTCTCTCTCCCTCCCGCCCCCTTGCACATAAAAAGTATTTCCCCTAGGAATGAAGGGCTCTATGTAAGATTATAAATTCTTCCCCAAGATATTATAAATTATATTATTTTATAGGTCAGTAAACTACAGAAAAAGTCCTTGTTGCCACAGGTAGAAAAAACTCACACAAGCCTACCTTTGGCCACATGAGGGCTAGAAAGAGCTTAATACAATTCCAGTCACCTTGCAATTTGAACCCAGGTCGGCCTGGGTCCCAAAACCATATCCTCTGGTCAGCCTTCCCTCTTGTGTCCTAAGGCTTTGCTTTCTGGTCTATCTTCCCTGCTACACTGTCAATCTTAAGAGCAAGAAATATGCCTTCATCACTGAATCTTCAAACCTAGAAAGGAACTCAATAAAAGTCTGAATGAATGACTATTAAATGTAGGAAGAAGCCCAACAGGCTAGCCCCTTTCAAAAGCATTACTGTGTATCCTCACAAAATAAAAGATGGCCCTGAATGGGAAATTACAGATAAATTATATTCACTATCTTCTGATTAAGCATTAGAAAAGGTTTTGCTGAAAAAGCTAAAATAAAACTTGTGAGTTCTTAAAAAGCTAAGTTCTAGTCATCTAAAACACTATAGTCTTGGGTGACAGTAAACACATTGAACATGATTATATAATATGTCTTGAAATACTAATAAATACTATTACAATAGAGTTCTAAGTAGCTAAAAATACCCCAGGTTTCTGCCAATGTTGATGGTTAGTTACAGTGTTCAAGTGTTTACTGAAATCCACTATGAATACTAGTAATACAGGATCTCCGCATACACGCACAACAGAGAAACTCCCTTCTTGGCCATGGCCACAGAGGAAATACAAAGCAGTTTCCTTTACAAAGAAAGAAGATGTGTACATATACTTGTCACAGAATATAAAGGATGTGGCGGACTACTTCATTCCTATTGCCACATTCCATATTCCTGAAAAGTGTATCTCTACAAAGAAAGGCACAATTGATTATGGTAAACCTAGTTAAAATGCAAATGGGTTTATTATTTCAAAAAATTTAAAGCTTAACTAACATAAATTTCAGAATTTTTAAACTTCAAATTTGAAGTTTTTCTAAGAAACTGATATGAATTATAAAAGATAATAGTAGTTCATAATTTTCCTAATTTTTGTAGCCAAATATTTTCATGAAAACCTATATATTATTAAACTAAAATGAAAACAAAACACCAATTTACATCATGATGAGTAAATCTGTTCTCACATCTGTTGCCATCTTTTTTACTTACAAAAATGATCCCCTGGCATTTTCCTGTTTTTCATATAGAAAGGGCTGAAATAGATAGCTGAAATGCAGCCAATAACGGAACAGAGCCCTGGCAACAGCCCCACCACAGCTGGGTTCCATGGCAGGGATGAGTTTCAAGTGACCACTCCCTAGTTCCAATGGTAAGCAGAAGGGAAGGGTGGACAGAGAGCATGTCCATACTGTCCACTGAGGGCCAGGGCAGAGCAGCAGGGGAACAAAGGTAACTAAAGGACCAGTACCTGTGCAAATGGACACATCTTCAATTCTAATGCGTCTACAACTACATGGAAGTGGTTGTGGACTATCTGACAATTTCCAGCACACACACAGTCCCAGTGTGGTGAGCAGCACTTGCAAACGGGCGTGGCACCGAATGAGAAAGCAGGCCTGGACTGGGGGGAAACTGCAACAAAGTCAGGTAGGAATCACCAACGGAACAGAGAACTGAGAACAGAATGCAGGTGTCTGTAGCATAACAGCCAGCAAAAATATTTTCATTTCCAGCCAGGCATGGTGGCACACACCTATAATCCTAGTACTTGGGAGACTGAAACAGGATGATCACAGCAGGTTCGAGGATAGCCTCAGCAAGTACTAAGACTCTCATCAACCTAGTGAGACCACCCTGTCTTTAAAAAAAAAAAAAAAAAGTCTGGGGTTGTAGATCAAAGGTAGAACCCCCCTGGGTTCAAGCCCCAGTAAAATACACACACACACACACACACACACTCATTTCCTCATTACAATGGCACTATTATACTTAATCAAACAATAATGGATATAAGACATCTACCAAGTGATCAGTCCAAGACCAGGTGATATAAAGTTAACATAAAAACATAACATCTGGTCCCTGAACTTAAACAGTTCACAATCTGTTGTGAAGGCAAACTCACATGAAATAATCACACAATGAAAAGCTTAACAATCTGGGCTGGAACAAAAATTGTGCCATCAACAGAATGTTTTTCAAGCATTCAGCTTAAAAAGTGGGAGAACCAGTCAGATGTGGTGGCACATGCTTGTAATCCCAGTACTTGAGAGACTGAGACAGGAGCATCACAAGTTCAAAGCCAGTCTTGGCAACTTAGCAAGGATCTCAGCAACCTAGTGAGACCCCATTTCCAAATAAGAAATAAAAAATCAGGCAGGGGTGTAGTTTGGAGGTAGAATGCTTCTGGGTTCCATCTTCAATGAAAAAAAAAAAAGTGGGAGAACCATCTAGGCATGGTAGTGTGGTAGCACTGCCTATAATCCTAGTACTTGGAAGGCTGAGGCTGAAACAGGAGGATCACAGTTCCATGCCAGACTCAGCAACTTAGTGAGATCCTGTTTCAAAATAAAAATAAAATAGGAAAGGGCTAGGTGTGTAGCTCAGAGGGAAAATGTCTCGTGTCTCTGGGTTCAACGTCTAGTATCAAAAAGAAACAAAGAAAGAAAGAGTGGGAGAACCAAGTCCTTGTACTATCTGTGACTATTAAGGGGGCTGGGGATGGCAAAGGAAGAAGAGATGTATTTGTGGCAGTTAATGTGCTGGTTAACCTTTCATAGTCATAGCATCCCATTCTACAGACAGGGAAACCAAGGCTCAGACCTTGGGAGAGTGACTTAACCACTGTGGTCTCAGTATTTTCATCTATGATAAAGGGGCAAACATAAATCAGTAGTTTTCAAACTGGGAACAGAAAGAGTTTTCCAGCAGTGACTCACCCCTCAAATGGGTAGGACCTCAGGCCAAATGTATCAAGCCCTCTGGTCAACAGCCCAGTACTGATTTCTCTATACAATGTTTTGCCATAATCCCCTCATCGACAATAGTATCCAGTATATAATGGTGGTCAATAAAAACTTGAGAAATGAATGAAGAAAGAAATGGTATATCATAAATGATCAGACTCTCACCCATGGTGGCTAATTTCCTTACACACCTGGTAATGTACTTTTGTGGTTAGCTCATATTTCAGACTCTTAATCAGTGAGTTGAAGATGGCCTTCCAGGGGAATCTGCATTTATATCTGCCAACATCCCTAGGCACTTCAACTCAGAAGTTGAAGTATGGCATATCCTTTGTAGTATATGTTTTATTTAGTGTAGTATATATTTATAATTTTATGTTCCCTCAACATCCATCTTAAATAGAAGTTGGACTTTCTCACACCAGAAGCCGACTCAGGTGCTTGACAAGTTTCTAGTTCTATACCTCCTCCCTGTTCTTCAATGAGATCCATCCAGAAATCGGCCTCCTATGACTTCCTCCTGGTGAGCACACCTTCCTATGGGACAGCTAGATTCAGCCCACCTGACTGACCAGTCCCACTAACCTTTGCATCCCTCATGGACAATAAAGACATGCTGAGTGACTATCAGTCAGTGTGACCTCCTAAAACTTGTGTCTGCTTACTTTAAGCCCACCAATTAAAACTCCCTTCAGGAAATCTGACTGGTTAACATACTAGATCCATAATGGCATTGGCCCACAGTTGGCAGGTGTGTGTGTGTGTGTGTGTGTGTGTGTTTGTGTCCCCCACAGTTGGCAAGGGTGTGTGTGTGTGTGTGTGTGTGTCTGTCTGTCTGTCTCCATATGCTCTCTGACCTCTGTGGGTCTTTGGCTTCCAGGCCTCCCTTATATGGCACAGGACCTGTAAATAATAAAACCTTGTCTCTCCTAATCATTGAAGGGGTGCTCTCCATCATAAAGATCCTAAATTTAAAAATTAGTTTCACAGTTTGAAGTTTTCTAGACCACACAGGTAGCTTAAATTCAAACCTCAAATCCAACAGTCAAGAGACTTTTTTCCGGCTAAGAAGCATCCTGTGCCCTTTATTAAGAGATGTTTCTGAGTTTTGTGTTACAGCCAAGCCTGTCTGGCCTTCTATGCTCACTTCCCACCCTGGTTTCAGACCCTGCCTCCACCTCTCAAGCTCTGCTCTTTCAGGAACACTCAATCCTCTTTCTCTCTTTGTTGTTGTTCTGTGTGTGTCTGGGGGTGGGGAGGTTGTTTTGCACCTGTAGATTTCTTTCACTTTCTTGTTATGAAGACTTTAAGAGGATGCTTGTAGTCGGGTGTGGTGGTGCACGCTTGTAATGCCAATACTTGGGAGGCAGAAGGATCACAGGTTCATAGCCAGCCCAGGCAACTTACCGAGGCCCTCATCAACTTAGTGGGACCCTGTTTCAAAATAAAAAATAAAACAGGGCTGGGGGTGTAGCTCAAAGGTAGAATGACCCTTGGTTCAATCCCTAGTAACACAAAAGAAAAAAAATTTTTTTAAAGGTAGAATATGTGCTTAGTATATGCAAGTTCAGAGTAAAATCCCCAGCACCATGTAAAAAATAATAATGTTTTTTTAAAATATAGTATAGCCAGGCGTGGAGGGGCACACTTGTAATCCCAGTACTTGGGAGGCTGAAATAGGAGGATCACAGGTTTGAGGACAGCCTCAGCAAGCACTGAGACGCTAATCAACCTAGTGAGACCCTATTTCAAAATAAAAATAAAGCCAGGCATGGTGGGGCATGCTTGTAATCCCAGAACTTGGGAGGCTGAGACTAGAGCATCCCGGTTCACAGCCAGCCTCAGCTACTTAGTGAGGCCCTATTTCAAAATAAATAATAAAAATAGGGCTAGGGGAATAGCTCGGAGGTAGAATGCCCCTGGGTTCAATCTCCAGTACAGCAAAAAATGAAATTAAAAATTAAAAATAAATATATAAAATAGGACTAGGAGTGTAGTTCGGAAATAGAATGCCTCTAGGTTCAATCCCCAGTGCCACCGAAAAAAAAAAAAGAGAAAGAAAGAAAGAAAGAATATAGTATTAGTTCTTGTGTATAAGAATCACCAGAAAAAATACTCAAGCAACACACAGATACAAAGTTAAATCAAATTCAAGCAAGAGAGAACACATAGAAACCCAAGGTAAAAGGAAATGAGATGAATGAAATAGATTTTCTATTCCTGGAAACAAATGACTAGCTGGGCCATGCTACTGTCAAGTCAGAAAATTCAGAGCAAAAGTCAAATAATGTTACATTTTACACAAGAAGTTTTTCATACAAACTGGTCTCGGAAACATTTAAAAATCTGATTGAATTATTATTGAATTATTATTGAATGTAGCCAGGCATGATGCTTCAGGATTTTTACAGAAGCATTTCCTTTTATTGAACCAGTAACAATATGTAGAAGATAGTTACATATTAGCCACAGGGGAGTCCAAGAAGACAGACAACTCACAGTGACCCCACAAGTGCGCTACCTTAGCACCTACTGATGTGGATCTCTGTGGACTTCCATGTGATACAACGTTCTGTACATGAATTAATAGAATTCTAAACCCAAAAAGGAGTGACATGAAATGCAGTTCATCCAGAAAGCAAGAATGGCCAGGTGTGGAGGCACACGCCTGTAACCCCAGGCCTGGAGAGGCTGAGATGTCCCTCAACAACTAGGGCTTCTGTTTTCTCCATGAAGACAACAAGGTTGGGCTAGATCACCAAAGCCAGGGCATCAGTTTCCTATGTATCTATATACCTAATAAAAAGCTCATTGTCAATATTTTAAGCCTACACTGATTTTTTCCTCAGCCCTTTGGCTAAGATTAAGATAAAATATGTAATGAGAAATATGTAATGTATGCTTCACCTAGCGTGGTGAAGCATACCTATAATCCCAGTACTTGAGAGACAGGAAGAACACAGGTTTAACGCCAGCCTCAACAACTGGGGGAGGGGCAGCAGTGACATAGCTCAGAGGTAGAACACCCCTGGATTTCAATCCTTCATTCCGAAAAAAAAAAAAAAATACACACATAATGAGATCTACACATCTACTATGGTAATGGCACACAAGTTAAATTGTGGCATTTCTGTTTTTAACTGAAACTTTAAACTTGGGAAGCAGCAATGGCTGAGAAGGGGGAATCTAGAAGCTGAACTCCTAACTTCAAATCCCAGCTCCATCACTTCCTACTTGGTGCATAACTGAAGCTATGTTGTCTAGCCATTCAAAGGCCTCAGTTTCCCCATCTGTAAGATGAGGGTCATGACAAACCTATCTCAGAGCTGCGGGGGGCTTCAAGTCAGTCAATCTTCACATGTTCTCAGCAGGAACTCTGTTGGTTTCTGCCTCCCTCTTCTTTCTCAGTCTCCTCTGCTGGTTACACACATATGCTAGCCCTGATATCCTGGGGTTTCACAGGGCTCCCTGAAATCCTCTTCTCCTCTATCTTTATTCTCTTCCTCAGCAAGCTCATCACTAAATATAAATAAGTATTGAATAATATGAGCTATTAATAGCATTATCTTGTACTCAACAAAAGTTCCTAGCTATCAGATCAGTCATTTGGGGGAGGAAGGAAGGGGAAAAGAGGTAAGAAGAAGAAAATAACAAAAAGAAAAACCTGATAGTGAAAATACTATTGTATACTAGTAACTCCCAACTCCCAGATTCTATTTCTTAATGGCTGCTCAGCACCTTAGTTAAAATCTAGTGAGGAGCCGGGTGTGGTGGCACATGCTTGTAATCCCAGTACTTCAGAGGCTGAGACCAGAGGATCTGGGTTCGAGGCCAACCTCAGCTACTTAATGAGGCACTCCGCAACTTAGTGAGACCCTGTTTCAAAATAAAGAATAAAAAATGGGACTAAATGGGACTGAGGGTGTATCTTAGAGGTAGAATACCCCTGAGTTCAATCCCCAGTACTACAAGAAAAAAAAAACCTAGTAAGGAGGTTTTCTCTCCAGCCAGACTATCCACATCTGACTTGGTGACAGCACGTGACCAACTGTGGAACTAATCCCTTGGTACCGAACCCCATACTCCTAGGTTTCTAATTTAGAAAGAAAAGATAAGTTCTTTTTGTGCAAATACTTTCCAAAGCCTCCAGTGCATGGTTGTTCCAGTAAGTTTTTAACATCCACTCGCTTCCATCTCTCTCTTTTTTTTTTTTTTTTTTTTTTTTTTTTGGTGGTGGTGCTGGAGACCTATCCCAGGTTTGTGCAAAATAGGCAAATGCTCTAGCACTGAGCTACATCATTCCCAGCCCTTGTGCACATCCACTGGCTAACCTGAAGCAAGTTCTACAGATTTTCAAATACAGCTTTCCTCAGCACAGATTCAGTCTCAGTGATTTCTAACTTTGCTTTGTTTTGAGATGGGGGTCTCTCTTCTGTTGCCCAGGATGGCCTTGAATTCCTGTGTTTAAGCAATCCTCCTGCTTCAGCCTCCCAAGTAGTTTGGATTACAGGTGCATGCTACTGTGCCCAGCCCTTTCTAACTTTAAAATCCAACTTTATTTTACCTTGGAAAGATAGTTATACCTAAATCAAACCTACCCTTTCAAAAAAAAAAAAAAATGTGTGTGTGTTTGTGTGTGTGTGTGTAGTACTGGGGATTGAACCTGGGGGCATTCTACCTCTACACTCCCAGCCCTTTCTTTTTTGGGGGTTTTGAAACAAGGTCTCACTAAGTTGCAGAGGGCCTCACAAAGTTGCTGAAGCTAGCCCCAGACCTGCGATCTTCCTGACTCACACTCCCAAGTACTAGGATTACAAGCATGCACCACCATGCCCAGCTTTTCAAAAAAATTTAAAGAAAAAAGCAGCAGCTCTCTGTGCCACAAGAGACAAAGCCTGTGTGCATCAGACATTTCTTTGCTCTCCATCCTCATCAATGAGTCATGACACAACTTGAAGAAGTTGGACCAAAATAGCTACCCACCTGACTAGGTCTTTAAATGCTTTGTTGATTGCATGATAAGCAACAACTGAGGATGAAATAACAATAACAAAAATAGGACCAAACAGAGACTACTGCAAATATTAAATAAACTAATCACAATATACATTTATACTAGGCTGCTATATTAACTCTGAGACAAAGCAAAATCAGCCTTGAGAGCTGCTACATTTAAGCCCAATGAAGCCGAGAGTAGACTACCTCTAACTCAGGAACAATTTCATCGGTGAAGGATCCAGAACTTCAGAAAGAAGTACTGGCAGCTTAGGGAAAGCGTCAAGAAAGACATGGCACAAAGTGAAGTGTGACGCGAGGAAGCAGCCAAGGGACACTCAAGCAGGCCGCACGCCCATGGCAGGCCAGGCACGGGGCTGGACACTGCCAAGGCCTGGCCCTGCGAGGCCCCCAGCATGCAAGAGAAAACAGGCAGAGCAGACAAACTTCAATATGGAGACAAGTGCTCAGGAGCAGAGCTGAGAGAATCTTGATAGACTTACTGGTCCTTGGCAGCAAATAATCAATCTAGGATATGAAAGAGATGGTACAACCACAAAGCAAAGAAAGAGAAAACAATCTTGGGCCAAATCAAGAAGAATTTAGTGACAACTATATTGGCAAGAATATCCTAATCCAGGAAAAAGTTAAAACAGTGTTATTCAGATCATATAGATCTGTGAAGAATTTCAAGGGAGTAGGGGGAAATCAAATTATACTGCCTAGGTAAAGAAAAAGTCTTAATGCTATGGATTAGAATTAACATATTCTATAGATATATGTGCTTTATATTTGACACTGGGCTAGCATGTGTCAAACATTGCAAAAAAATAATTTTTTTTTAAAAAAAGGGAACACCCTATAAAGACCATGCTGGCAGGAGGAAACAGCAGCAGGACACAAGTATTTACTAGTATAGGTTGGGTGTCCCTGGTCCAAAATGCTTGGGATCAGAAGCATTTTAGGTTTTAGAGTTTTTCAGACTTTGGAATATTTTAGGCTTTACTGGTTAAGCATTCTAATTTGAAAATCTAAAATCTTAAATGCTCCAAAATACTATTTTCAGATTGAAAATACTCAACCTGTACAGTTCTGTAGGGAGTCTGCCTGGTTCTCACGCTCCCTAACTGGACTTCTATGTGCCTCAGTTCCCTATAAAGTGGGAATGTTGGAAAGATTAAATAACATTGCAAAGTATTTAATTACCTGCCTGCCACATTAAGTAGAGTACTCAATAATTGTCAGACACTATTATTGTAATTTTATTTATATTCTACCATTAGGCAATTTTAAAATCTGATATAAAGTAAATTATTAAAAGAATATGTGTGGTGGCAAATGCCTGTAATCCCAGTACTTGGGAGGCTGAGACAGGAGTAGTGCAGGTTTCTAGCCAGCCTCTGCAATTCAGTGAGACCTTCAGCAACTTAGTGAGATCCTGTTTAAAACAGGGCTAGGAGGTAGTTCAGAGGTAGGATGCCCCTGGGTTCAATATCAGGTACCAAAAAAAAGGAGAGAGCATGTAGAGACATTTATCATTCACTTTGATTCCTTTGAACATTAGGGATAAATAATAATGGGGATAAAAGGCAAAAATTATCTCTAATTAAGAACCAAAGATTTCTGCATTACTTGGGGACCACTGTGCATCTTACTCCACATTCACAATCTCTCAGTGAGAGAATAAAATACGCATTTTACAAATGATAGAAACAAACTTGGAAGAATTTAAGTAAGTTACCAAAATTCACCAGGATCATCTCACTCTAAGACCACCCATACTTTTTCACCAAACTATGTTGTGGAGATTAACAACAGTAATTTCCACTCCACACCTGCGTTACTTTAGAATATGAAGGAAAAGTTGTATGATTTTTTGAGTACCAACAGCACTCATGGCTAAAAGGAGGATTAAGCTGAAGATGCTCCCAAAACGTCATTCAATAGCATTCTAGAAATTCCAATCGGTATATTATAACAGAAAAAGTCATATAAAAATGGAAAAAGAAAAATAACTTTTATTCATAAAGAATATGATTTTTCAAGCCGGGCATGGTGGCACACGCTTGTAATCCCAGCATTTGGGAGGCTGAGACCGGAGGATCCGGGTTCGCGGCCAGCCTCAGCTACCTACTGAGGCACTCCACAACTTAGTGAGACCCTGTTTCCAAATAAAGAATAAAAAATAGGGCTGGGAGTATAGCTCGGAGGTAGAATGCCTCTGAGTTCAATCCCCAGTACCGAAAAAAAAAAAAAAAATATATATATATATATATATATATGATTTTCCACCTGGAAAATCAAAAAGAATTGAATGAAATCAGAACCATTAGGAGAGTTTGGTGGAATGAGGAAACACAATTGCTGCAGTCTGAAGGTTGGGGACAGCAACCTTTAGACCGCAGCAATTATGTTTCCTTATTCCACCAAATGAGATTAGACCCTAATCCCCAATGTAACAGTCTTTGGGAAATGATTAAGTAATGAGGACTCCATCCTCATGAACCAGATTAGCGCACCTTATCAAAGAGTAACCAGGGAGCTCCCCTGCTGGCTTCCACCATGTGAGCAGACAGCAAGAAGGTGCCATCTTTGAAGCAGACAGCAAGCCCTTGCCAAACACCAGATCAACTAGTGCCTTGATATGGACTCCCCAGCCTCTATTAATTTATTGTTTATAAATTACTCAGTCTAAGATATTTTATTACAGCAATGACATGAACTAAGACAAACTGAAGATGATAAAAGAACCCATGTGTTTACCTAGTCCTTCTCTCAAATTCCCAATAAAATGATCAAATAAAAAAGTACCCCCCCACACACACACAAAAAAAACCTGCAGAAAACAGAAGTACCATTAATGAGTCCTAAGTTTCTAAAAGACATGGAGCAGATGGGATTTGACTGAAAGAAACATACCAAAGAGCCCTAAGTCAGTCAGGCAAGGGGGAATTGTCTACCCTCAATCACAAGACTTTAGGCAAAGGCTGGCTAAAGAAAGACTATCTACTCAGGGCCAGCAAGGATCTGGGAGTTTGACACTAGTGGGCCTTCTTGTGCAGCATCCACAGGCAGGGAGCGAGTGAGAGAGAAGCAACACCAACAATGCAGTCAACTCTGGACTGTCACTCAAAGAGCTGACTGGGAACTGCTTGCCTTAGCAAGCAATGAAATCCCCTAAAGATCTGTAACACTTACCAGGAGACATGAGGCCAAACAGAGCAGAGAGGCAGGAGGGAGATGGGTCAGAAACCCAACTGAAGACTTTCTTCTGGAATCTCTTAAGGGCTATCCTCTCTCCATCTAATAAATGTCTCAAAGGTGATGGAGCCTGCCTTTGATTTCTGTAAAAACCATGCTAGCTTCTCTTATCACTGAGTTGCTTTGGTTTTCTAACTGGGTATGACATGTTGGGCCTCGCTATGTTGCCCAGGCTGGCCTCAAACTAACAATCCTCCCGCCTCAGACTCCCAAGCGGCTGGAATACAGGCAGGTGCCACTGTACTCTGCCTGGATACAAGATCTTGGAGGGGAAGAATCATATTTTCTAAGTATATTTGATCTACTTGATGGACTTCAAAAGGTATAATTATGCCTATCAACTGACATATGAATGGGTAAATGTGTCATATACACGCAACAAAATATAATTCATCCTTGAAAAGGAAGGAAATGCTGATACACAGTACAACATGGATGAAACTTGAGAGACCATTATGCTAAGTGAAAAGCCAGTCACAAAGGGCAGATACTGTATGGGTAAATACTAATACGAGGTACTGGAGTGGGCAAATTCATAGAGCCAAAGTAGAATGGTAGTTGTCAGAGGATGGAGATAGGGGGTAGTAAAGAATTAATGGGCACAGAGTTTCCGTTTCGGAAAATGAAGAAAGTTTTAGAGATGGAAGATGATGATGTAAATGTAGAGCAATGCGAATGTATGTAATTATATACTTAAGATGGGTTAAATCCTAAATTTTATGTATATTTTACCATTAAAAAATTTCCCAAAAATGTAGAATTATGAAAATCATATAAAAACATGAAAATGCTTATGCTTCATTAGATTTTAAGATCATATAAAAATGTTTATAATTTTGAAATTATGAAAAATGTATTGAGAATTCAAGAAAATTGTATGCTTAAGAGGTATATTAGTGAAGACTATGGGCAATTTTCCCCCATTTTACAAATGTACTGTGAGTACCCACAGTAGCTCAGTGGTAGACTACCTATTTAGCAAACACAAGGCCCTGGGTGCAATTCCCAGCACCACCAGCCCCAAAAAGAGAGAGAGAATACAAATTTAATATTTTTGTAATATGTTGCTACTTTTGAAATTTAAACTCATAAAAACAGCAAAAATGACACAAAAAGTATAATGCAAAGAAAGCAAAGCTATAGTGTCTACAACAAAGTTCCCTCACTTGCTACTCCTGTCTCCACTCATACAATGCTAAAGTGAAATGCAAAAGTTAAGTGCCAGGCATGGTGGCACACACCTGTAATCCCAGTACTTGGGAGGCTGAGACAGGAGGATCACAAGATGGAGGACTGCCTCAACAAGTAGTGAGATTCTCATCAACCTAGAGACCCTGTTTCAAAATAAAAATAAAATAGGTCTGGGGGAGCCGGGAGTGGTGATGCACACTTGTAATCCCAGCATTTGAGAGGCTGAGATCGGAGGATCGAGGTTCGTGGCCAGCCTCAGCTACCTAGTGAGGCACTCCGCAACTTAGTGAGACCCTGTTTCAAAATAAAGAATAGAAAATAGGGCTGGGGGGTATACCTCAGAGGTAGAATGCCCCCTGAGCCCTAAGTTCAATCCCCAGTACCGCAAAAGAAAAACAAAAGTTTTATAGATGCATAATATGTGGAGGCCTGGACACACAGGTAAGATTTAATTGAACCCAGGGGCATTCTACCTCCAAGCTACACACCCAGCCCTTTTCATTTTTTTGTTTTTAAACAGGGTATCAAGATTGCTCGGAGTCTTGCTATATTGCTGAGGTTGGCCTCAAACCTTCAATCCTCCTGTTTCAGCCTCCCAAGTACTGTGATTATAGGCATGCATCACCACACCCAGTTGATAAGATTTAATTTTAATCAAAGTTTTCCTCTTATCCTCATTTTCAAAATTTAAGAAGAAAACAAGTATAGTTGCCTTACTTGAAACAAAATTGTCTATCGATATAGCTTATTTCTTAGTCATTAATTTTAAACTACATGAACTCTTGTGAAAGTTAAACGCTAAATAAGTAAATAAAGCTATGCTAAAATAAAGCTTTTTTGAAAAAGGAGGGGCAGGAAAGCAAGATGGAAAAAGAATCAGATCGGGAATGGGAAGAGAGGTCCTGGCCAACCCGCCAGCACCTGGCTGGGAGCCCTGGCGTGGTGCACAGCTTCTCCAAAACTCAGCTTTCTCAGCCGCAGACGGAGAGACTATCTGCTCTGCCCTCAATTAAGAATACTATAAAAATCAAAGGTGATAACATTTGTAAAGATACTTTAAAGAACCTAACATGCTTTCTAAACTAAAAGATGTCAAATATGCAACAATAATTTGATCTTTTTGTGTGATCATAAAGCACATGAAACTAACCCCCTCATATATCTTTGTTTTTGTTTTTGTTTTTTGTGGTACTGGGGATTGAACTAAGGGGCATTCTATCTCCTGAGCTATACCCCCAGCCCTATTTTATTTTATTGAAACAGGGTCTCACTAGGTTGATGAGAGTCTCACTGCTTGCTGAGGCTGTCCTCAAACCTGCAATCCTCCTGTCTCGGCCTCCCAAGTACTGGGATTACAAGTGTGCACCATCACGCCTGGCTTATCCTTCTGTTTTTTACATTATTTAACTTATAGTGTTAAAAGCACTGAGTTTCCCTAGTCCTTGGAGCTTCCCCCAGCTCCCCATTTATGATGACAGAGGTACAGTTCATGGCATTCTATCTAAGACAGGACGTTGCAGGGCACCCCCAAAGGTCTGCAAAAAGAGGCCATCAGAGGAGAGCGTCATATGAAATGGTTTCCTACAACCTACAGAGTGCTCCCAAGTTTCAATCAACAGCCAGGCACTTTCAGCACTATTTTGGAACACCTCTTGGTTTTTAAATCCTTTCAAGTAACAGTTGTTCCCTCGCCCTTTGAAGGCAGGAGCTCTAGTGGGGTAAGGGCCTGTCAGAGCAGCCCTCCAGGGCATCTTCCGTCCAGGGATGTTTATGCAGGTGCCAAATGCCCTCTCCCCCACCCACTCCAGCAAGCTATCACACATAGGCTACAACTTCTGGAGTGGGAAATACACTAGTAAGTCACATGGGTAACAAACCACCCTTATAACTGATGTGCCTAGACATCTGAGAAGACCACAAACCAACACATGTAAATTCCCGAATGGCACTAATTCCCGGCATTATCAGGCCAACCTTTCTTCACATTGAAGGTCATTTCAGAAGTGACACCAGGGCCTCCACCACTACTCACTTCACAGGAACCTGTACAGAGGCTCCTGGGTTTTCCTAATAGATTTATTCACAACATACACCCAAGCCATTACCAAATTTAGTATCTATTTTTTTTTAAGCCAAAATTTCTATTTTCTGGCAAATAACTCACTTTCTCAGGTTCTATCTCCACCAACAACAGTCAAGAGTCTTTCTCTTCTACTGCAGTCTTAAGCAGTTCAGGAGAGTTACTGAATATAAATTGAGGGTAACAAAACTATCTTGAGGTTGAAACCTTAAGTCAGTTGATTAGTCTCACCTACAGGCCATCCATTCCTTAAGTGTCTAGTTCTTACAGCCCCACAACCCAGGCCCAGATGTAATTAGTGCTCCAGCTAAATTCTAAAAACTGCACATCATGGCCCTTCAGGGGTCACTGGTAGGCAGTTCAAGTATTGACTATGAAATCTAAGAATATTCAATGTTGCATGCACTCACTGCTGAAAGGCTAAGCAAAAAATCCTATGTCAATCTAAAAATATCTCCAACACAGGCTAGCAGCAAGTTTCTAAAGTAACACAAGCAATTTATACTTAAACTGGTAGGGGGGTTCAACCTGGCACATGAATCACACAAACACACACAGAGATAAAAATACATCTTTTTATTTCTTTGCCCCTCAACCTTCATAGAATACATGGCATTATTATGATTAATGGCAGATTAACATTTTCAAAGATCATGCATTTACCCACACAAACTCCAACAACACTGGAGGTGAATGCGGCAACTCCCTTCTTCACAGAGAAAATATCTGAGGCACAGAAAGAAGTGACTAGCTAACATGATGTAACTAGTCAGAGACAGAACTGAAAACCTAATAGGGGCTGGTGGTGTAGCTCAGTGGCAGGGCACTTGCCTAGAACGCATAAGGCCCTGAGTTCAATCCCCAGCATGGGGTACGGATAGAACAAATAGCTACTTCAAAAGCAAAACAACTGCACAATTCCCAGGATCTGCACATTCCTGAAAAGCCAGGTCACTTCACAGGCTCCAAATGATGTAACTAGG
>PVLC010020295.1:8491-29542 GCA_004027655.1 Graphiurus murinus | reverse complement strand
CACGCTTGTAATCCCAGCATTTGGGAGGCTGAGACCAGAGGATCCGGGTTCGAGGCCAGCCTCAGCTACCTAGTGAGGCACTCCGCAACTTAGTGAGACCTGGTTTCAAAATAAAGAATAAAAAATAGGGCTGGGGGTGTAGCTCAGAGGTAGAATGCCCCTGAGTTCAATTCCCAGTACCGCAAAAAAAAAAAAAAAATGGGTAATTGAACTGAATAGACACTTCACAAAAGAAGAAATACAAGTGGCCAATAAATATGTGAAAAAAATGTTGAACACCATTAGCAATCAAGGAAATGCAAATCAAAACTACACTGAAATTCCATCAAACTCCAGTTAAAATGGCAATCATCAAGAATACAAACAATGATAAATTCTGCCATGGATGTGGGGAAACATGAACCTTTATACACTGTTGGTGGGATTGCAAATTAGTGCAGCCACTATGGAGATCAGTGTGGAGATTCCTCAGAAAACTGGGAATGGAATTACCATATGACCCAGCTATACTACTCCTGTGTATCTTTCTAAAGGGACTGAAGTCAGACTATTACAGTGATACATGCATACCCATGTTTATCACAGCACAATTCACAATTACCAAATTATGGAATCATCCTAGGTGTTCATCAACAGAGGAATGGATTATGAAATTGTGGTATATACACACAAGGAAATTTTACTCAGCTATAAAGAAGTACAAAATTATATCATTTGCAGGAAAATGGATGGAACTGGAGAATATTATGCTAAGTGAGATTAGCCAGTCTCAGAAAGTGAAGAGTTGTATGTTTTTATGTTTTCTCTCATATGTTTTTATGTCTTTTTTTCATATGTGGGAACTAGAGAAAAATTGGTAAACAAAGGGAACTTCAGATAAAATAAGAGGAATCCAGTGGAGCGATGGAGGGGACCTACGGGAGGAGGGAAAGAGATCTGAGGAAGGAAGCTGTTCAAATAATGCAGTGTACGTATATGGGATTATTAATGCCAATCTCAATAACACGAAATGGGGGAAGTGGAATGGGATGTGAAGGGAAACACACAGAAGCTGTGTGCATGGATGTTCCTGTCACTCTGAACCTCATTATGATGTGTGATTACAATGCACCAATAAAAGTATATTGAAAGAAAGAAAGAAAGAAAGAAAGAAAGAAAGAAAGAAAGAAAGAAAGAAAGAAAAAGTGAGCACATTCAAATGAGACAAAATGGAAGGGGGAAACTTGCTCTCACAACCCTCTTCTTCCAGCCCACCCGGGGAAAGACACTTGGCTCTACACAGCAGTATTAACCTCTCTGAGTGCTCCTCTCTGAGTGCTCTGCCTCCATGACCCAAACGCTGCCCACTAGGCCCCACTCCCAAGACTGCCACATTGAGAAATTAAATCTCCACGTGAGTTTTGGTGGGGACAAGCAACACTGTCACCATAGTCATAACCATGCAAGCACCACTCAGATGAAATCAGAACATTTCCCACCATCCAAGAAGCCTCCCTCAAGGTATAAACCTTTTATTTTAAGGTCAGGGTAGCATTTCATACAGTAATATGGTTTTAGTGTACAATTCTATGTATTTTGACAACTGCAGACAGTTGCATAGCTATGAATAATCAAGAAATACAGCGGCACTATCACTCCCCAAAATTCCCAGTGCACTCTGTAGTAGATCCTTCTCTGTATCTCCAAACCTACCAATTGCTGATCTGCTTTCTGTGTTCCTATCATTTGTCTTTTCTAGAATGTCATATAAATGGAAACATATAATATGTGGCCTTTGGAGTTTGACATTATATAATAAATTTGACATTCATCCAGGTTGTATGTAGCAATGGTTCCTTTTATTACTAAGTGACTTTTAATTCTACCACAATCTGTTTATCCATTCACCAGTTAAAGGACATTTGGGTTGTTTCCAGCTGGGGACAATAATTAATAAAACCACTATAAATATTTACATACAGGGTTTGCTATAAGCCTAAGTTTTCATTTCTTTTGAGTAAAAACCTAGGAAACAGGATTTCTTGATCTATGCTAAGTATATGTTTAACTTTATTTTTTTAAGTGCAACCATTACCCAGAATGAATTTACTATTTTGCATTCCCACCAGCAACGTACAAGAATGCTCACTGTTCCATATTTCACCAACACTTAGCGTCACCAGTTTGTGTTTAGAGTCATTTTACTAGGTGCATGACACAGATTTTTGAAGCTGAACTACATGTTCATAAAGTTTAGTGCTGTCTTCAAAGACTTAAAATAGATCTTAAACATCCATTTAAATGAGAGCAACTTGGGTCACACTTATTGGGCAGTTCACATTAATGATTCTAACTGGAGTTACTTTTATTCATTCAGTCCAACTTTGATTAGTGTTTTTCTATATCTCTAGCAGAATCGATGCCAATTTCCTTAGCACACTTGTTAAAGATAAAACTCCCTTACCTAACTTGCTAGGATCCTGCAGATTATGCTTCAGGGTTGTAACTCCTCACTTACTTTTGTCATATTGAAGATACTCAACAACCTTCCTCTAATCACCCTATTTAGGTGCATTTTCTGTACCCAGAAAAGAAAACATTCCTCCAGCTTCTACTTTCAAGAACTGATCTATCAAAACCACTCCTAGCCTGAGCTTGGCAAAGTGGAGCACACTGGTAGTTCTAGTACTTGTGAGACTGAGACAGGAGAATCGTGGGTTCAAGGCCAACCTCAGCAACTTAAAAAGACCCTGTTTCAAGACTGGTGTGGTGGCACAGGCTTGTAATCCCAGTACTTAGGAGTCTGAGACAGGAGGATCACAGGTTTGTGACCAGCCTCAGCTACTTAGTGAGGCCCTCTGCAACTTAGTGAGACCCTGTTTCAAAATAAAATAAGTCTGGGGGTGTAGCTTGGAGATAGAATGCTCCTGGGGTCAATCCCAGTGCCACACACACACACACACAAAAAAAAGACAGTTTCAAAATAAAAAATAAAAAAGAGCTGGAGGTGAAGCTCAGAGTTAGAATGCCCGTGGGTGCAATACCCAATAAGTAACACACACACACACACACACACACACACACACACACACACACCCCTAGGAGGAAGGGAAATGTTTCATGCAGTATACAAATCATCACACCCAAAGGCTGGCTAAGGAACTCAACCACTTTCTTGCTTTGTTTTAAATATGCACAACTGTGCATTGCAATCTCTAGAAATAACCACTGGTGATATTCTGTTTGGGGAAGAACCACACATAGGCAGAGCCAAGTCCTCTTGAGTTTGTCACACGAGTTCCTCCTGGCCTGCTGCTTCTCTGTGGATCTCCTTGCTAATGCCTTGTTCCTTTGCATCCGTCTCTCCCATCTGCTGGCTTCCATGATGTGCTGTCAGCAATGAGACTAGAGACACGTGCTACCTCCTGTACATTACTCGTGTCCCTCCCTCACACTCCTCTGCCAGCTTTTGTCATCTTTCTGCCTCATCAATAAACAGAGGAACATGTTGGACAGCTCAGCTGCATCTTCTTTTAAACTTTATTATTTATTTTAAATAGACAATATCTGCACAAAGAACAAATTCAAAAGGTACAAAAGGGGAAAGAGCTGGAAGTCTCTCTCCATCCCCCTTTCCAGTTTCCCAGCTCCTTTGCTCAGAGGTGGCTACTGTTAACAGTGTCTTCAGTGGCCCTCCCAGGAAGAGATGTTTTATACATTTATAAACATGAAGATAGTCTAGCTGCTTTTATTCTTTGCACAAATGATAATAAGCAATAATGCCTTTTGGAAACTTGCTCATTTCATGTTTTTTTTTAAAATATATACTCTATGAAGCATTCTCCATATGCCTACATATACTACTAATATACCTAAATAGGTTTGACTCATTTTTAAGAGTTATATAATGTTCAATATAATGATATTACTTTAACAAAACCTCTGTTAAAGTATCTAAAATAATGACTTTGTGACTTAAACAACATAGACATTTGTTTCATATAAAACATAAGCAGAGTTAGGTAATTTGGGGCTGGTATGGGTAGCAGCAGTCTCAGAGACTAAAGATTCTTCTACCTCACTGTTCCTCGGTTTTTAGCATATGAGTTTTTCCTTGTGTTTGAAGATGGCTGCTTAAGCTTCAGCCTTCAATTCTTCATTTCAACCTGAAGAAAGATCAACATGTTTCCTTTAAAAAAGGCTCTTTCCTGTTTTCAATTATATCCTATTTTTTTAAACAGAGGAGAGGATGGAAAATTTAGTAACAATCCAGGGATCCTGTTAAAAATTGGGGATTCTATTAAGAAGGAAGGAAGGAAGAATGGATAATCAAGTTAAATAAGCAGTATTTATTCCAAAATTGTCAGTGTTTTGCTCTTACATACAATGCTGTAGATTGACTTTGAGAATGTGCCATTTCACAGTTTTGGGGAAGTTCTGTAGGATTTCTGGGTCACAGGGTATGTGCATTTTAATTTTCATGGATGTTACCAGTTGCCACCCATTCACAGGGTGCCCATTCACATCCCAACCAACATATGAGAGTGTCTATTTCCTCAGACCCTCAATAGGCTTGAGTGTGTTCATGCTTTTTGATCATTACCAACATGACAGCTAAAATATGACATCCCAAACCATTTTAATTGTACTTAGAGACTTTCTTTTTCTTTTTTTCTTCCTGCATTCCTTTCTTTCTTTTTTAAATGAAGTTAAGATCTTTTTCAAATGTCTGGAACTAGCCAGGCGTGGTGGCGCACGCTTGTAATCCCAGCATTCAGGAGGCTGAGACCGGAGGATCAGGGTTCGAGGCCAGTCTCAGCTACCTAGTGAGGTACTCCGCAACTTAATGAGACTCGGTTTCAAAATAAAGAATAAAAAATAGGACTGGGAGTATAGCTCGGAGGTAGAACGCCCCTGAGTTCAATCCCCAGTACCGCAAAAAACAACAACAACAACAACAAAAAACAAATGTCTGGAACTATTTGTATTTCCTTATTCCTAAAATTGTTTCCAGTATAAATCCCATTGTCCATTGGGTTATTT
Organism: Graphiurus murinus; assembly: GCA_004027655.1. NCBI lineage: Eukaryota > Metazoa > Chordata > Mammalia > Rodentia > Gliridae > Graphiurus > Graphiurus murinus. Next base: position 24,520 of record PVLC010020295.1, on the reverse strand, counting down.
TCTTATTTCTAGAAATTGTTTATGAATTGGTGAAATTAGCATTTTCAACAGTATCCATTATAATTTTTTCAGTTTTGGTTTTGCCTATTGTGTTTTCTTTTCCATGCAGGTTTTTTATTTGGGTTTTGTTTTTGAGCCAAGCTCTCACAGTATTATGCAGGCTGGTCTCAAACTCCTGGGGTCAAATGATCCTCCTACCTCAGCCTCCCAAGCAACTGAGGCTACAGGTATGTGTTACCATAGTAAGCCACATTTCTGTGTTCTTTAAAGAATCCATTATTTCCTTTCACAAGTTGTCTGAGTTGGTTGCTCTTTAGTGATTAGTCAAAGAAACCAAACCTCACATGTCATTCAAGTCCTCTGCCTTTTTATTTTGACCTTCACTAAGGCTACAGCCTCATGCAAACGCCAAGGTGGGCCTCCCAGTTCTTGGGAGGCTAAACAGTAGGATCACAGCTTGTGGCCAGTCTCAGCAATTTCACAAAGCCCTCAGGAATTTAGTGAGACTATGTTTTCAAAATAAGAAATAAAATAGGGCTAGGGATGTAGCTCAGAGGTAGATGGCCCTGGGTTCAATCCCCAGTCTCTCTCTCACACACGTGCACACACACACACACACACACACACACACACACACACACACACATACACACACACACACAAAGGGGGCAGCCGCTGCAAAAAGGACTTGAACTTCTCAGCAGGTAGGAAGGCAGAATCAGTCTCCACAACAAAGCTCAGAGCAGCTTGTTCCTATCGAAGATGGAGTCCTGATGTAACAAGTGGGAACCGTCCACAGACGTGTTCTGACAACATGGTGGACGCCTCTGGGAAGCGAAAGTACAGCGTGCTCTGTGCTGCCAAGCTCGTTAGCCACAGACGCTGTCAATGTCAGCCCAAAGGTGAAAGAGAAAGGGGCATGTCGTCAGTATGTCCAGCTTCATGTGTGGTATCCCCAGCTCTCACTTTGTCTCTAGTCTAATTAGCTGCACATCACTGGGGATTTGATTTGCTATTTTTTTTTATAGTACTGGGAATTGAGCCCAGGGGCATTCTACTTCCAAGCTATGCCCCCAGCCCTATTTTGTTTTTTTATTTTGAAACAAAGTCTCACATGGTTGTGGAGGGCCTCACTAAGTTGCTAAAGCTGTTCATGAACCTGATCCTCCTGTCTAAGCAAGTGCTGGGAAAACAGGCATGCACCACCTGGCTCATCATTCAGAATTTCAATGGTGAATTTTTTTTCCCCCTGCGGTACTGGGGATTGAGCATTCTATCTTTGAGTTACACCCCCAGTCCTTTTTTTTTAATTCTTTATTTTGAAACAGGGCCTCACTAAGTAGCTGAGGCTGGCTGTGAACTTGGATCCTCCCGGTCTCAGTCTCCCAAGTACTGGGATTACAAGAGTGTACCACCATGCCCGGCCTTTTTTTTTTTTTTTTTTAATTTATCCCACTTTGAAAAAATCAATCTGGGTTTTGTGACATTCTCAAGAAGGTACTTCCTATACCAACATTATAAAATAAATTTTCTCATGGTTAAAAAAATAAATTTCTTCTGGTTATCCCCCACAGAATCATCCACCTTCCCCTACTGATTAGAATCTCAGCTGCATGTTAAAAAGAGGCAGTGGTTCTTTTTCACTTAAAATGAGTGCCCCTTAATGCCACTTTCTATTTGATATATACTATACTGCCACTGATACCATCCATTGCACTTTAGAGTTACTTATTGCAGTGTATCCAATTTGCCAATGAAGAGGGCCAAGCACAGAGAGATTCAAGTGCTGACTCATCTGATCATCCGATCATAGCCTAGATACTGAGTCATATGATGCTGAACCACATGAAGGTGTTAGGGAAGAAATTCAACCTTTAGAACACAATTCTGCCCATAACACACACACACACACACACACACACACACACACACACACACACTCACCCTAACCCCTGATACTTCAGAATGTAATTGCATTTAAACATGGAGTCATTAAAGTGGTAATTAAAGTCAAAGAAGGGCCAGGCATGGTGGCACACACATAATCCCAGTACTTGGAAGAGTGAAACAGGAGGATCTCAGGTTTGTGACCAGCCTCAGCAACCTCATAAGGCCTGTCGCAACTTAGTGAGACCCTGTTTCAAGATAAAAAAGTAAAATAGACTTGGGGTGTAGCTCAGAGGTACAATGCCCATGGGTTCAATATTTTTTCTACAAAGGTAGAAAAAATAAAATAAAGTAAGGGATTAGGGGTATAGCTAGGAAGTAGAATGTCTCTGGGTTCAATTCCCAGTACCAAAAAAACAAAAACAAAAAACAAAAAACAAAGTTGAAATAAGGATAGGAGGATGGATCCTAACGGGGTATCACTGGTGTCCTTATAAGAAGTTGGGATGCTGACACACACATGTGAAGACACAGAGAAGGCAGCCATCTGCAAGCCACGGAGAGCTCTCTGGGTAAAGAACCCTGCCCACACCTTTGCCTCACACATGTCTGGCCTCTAGAACTGTGGAGAATACATTTCTATTGTTTCAACCACCCAGTCTGTGCTCTTTTGTCAGAGCAGCCCTAGCAAGCTAATGCAGAGGCACACAGGCCTGAATCAGTGAAGTCTTTGGCTGCAAGTCTCAGTAATCTAGTCATGTCTCCTGTCTTGGATCATGTGCCCTGGACTTTGTTACCTCAGAGAGATTCTTGAAACAGGTCCATTGGGAGTGCTCACAAGAGTAATACCTGTATGGGAGTCAAGGAAGCCAGGAGGAGATGCTGAACTTTGATAAATACAGTGGAGGGCTCCGTTGATCCCAGGCAGCTCTGGATCTGGGGCAGTCCTTCAGGGTTATTCAGATTGAGGCAAGGAGTCTGGGTCTTTGTCCTCCAATAAGCCATGCCCAGGAAGAGGCTCTAAACTTAGACAGAGCAGCTCTGTGCAGTCAAGAGCAATTGCTGAGAGCCATCAATGGTCAACTCTGCTGGCAGCAGGCAAATGAATGTCCTGCTTAAAGAGGGGATCTGAACTCATGTACCCGAGCAGAGGTGATGTACTGGAAGAATGCAGGGAAAGCTCACAGCAAGGAGGGACAATCTGAAGGATCAAGCCTCGGGTAGGACATGGCTCAGAGCAGCCTGGGGGGTTTGAAAGACAGGAAACAACAGGACAGTTTCTCTAGGTACCCACCATCATTACACCATGCCTGTTGAGATTCAGATTCCCAGGAGAGAGAGACTACTTGATCTGACTTTGTTCACCTACTTGCCATTTGGAAAGAGGAGGTCCTAGCCCCACAAATGACAGTCCTGGAAGTCTATACAGTGTAGGGGAAGGGTGTTTCTGAAAAGCCAGTTGATATATCATTGCCAGAAGAAAGGAGATAGACACCTGGAAGGCAAAGTCAAGTGTCCATTGAGCCATCTGAGCTGGAATCTCAGTTTAGGTGTCTGTGGACAAGTAGTTTGAACTCATAAAACCTTAACTGCTTCATCATCTGTACAGCAGAATATTACCTACCTCCTAGAATTTTTCAGGCTTTAATATATTTATACCTACCTATATGCATGTATGTAATATGTATGTATTCACAAAGTATGCACATATTCATCTATATGAACACATGTAGTGCATAGATGTATATGATACTTATGTAATGAGAGCTTCTACTTATTAGATTTGTGTCTATAGTTCCTACGTCCTCATCAATTTTTTTTTTTTTTTATCATTTTACCCTTGTGCATTTTGCTTCTCCACCTCTTCCTTGAGAATAGGATTTTGAATGTGTTAATCCTCAAACTCTAGATCTGGCAACCCCCTTAGAGATATTCCCACTTTTTCTTTTCTTTTTTTTTAGTACTGGGGATTGAACTTAGAGGCATTCTACCTCCACACTACACTCCTTGCCCTTTTTATCTTTATTTTGAAACAGAGTCTTGCTAAGTTGCTAAGGCTGGCCTCAAACCTGTGATCCTTCTATGTCAGCCTCCCAAGTACTGAGATTACAGGCATGTGCCACCATGCCCACATGTTCCTACTTTTTATAGGAAAGACTTTAGAGGTGCAAAGTTTCACAATTTTTTATTTATCATATTGGATATAGAGGTATGTATGAATTTGCATTTAGAAAACAAATAAGTAAATATTAGTCTTAATGGAATGAGAAAACCAAAGAAGAGCTTGCCTAATACAGCATCTGCTTACTGGTTTCTGTACAAGCAGAGCCTTCCCAGAGTTTCTCAACATCAGATGGTCCGAGGCAGAGGAGACATGGGAGCAGGATTTCTAGGTGTCAGGATGCTGAAGTCTACCCAACAAATGTCAGATGCTAAAGAAATTCCAGAGTGAGCTTGCAGTCCCATTTCTTTGCTGATTATAGAAAGAGACATTTGTCATAGAACTAGGCAGAACTTGAGTAGAGAAGAGGGAGGTTAAGAGAGGGGGTTGGAATTTTCTCCAATCCATCTATTTTTTAAAAGAGATCTAATTCCAGCCACCAAGTGTCAACCTCACTCCCCCACGCAGCCACCAAGAGGGATGGCTTCTGTGGATGCTTCTCAGCTTGCAAATGTTTCCTCTCCGAGGTCACACAAATAATGGCTACATCCATTTCCCTGTAATAAATGCCATCATAGAGGTCTTCTGTCGCTGTCAGAGGTGGTGAGCAGCTTTGATGGAGTGGAGTAACGGTGTTGCAAAGTGATGGAAAGGGTTTAGAGTGTGATTTCCTATTTGGTTCAGACAAAATAAAACCATTATCTGGGCTTCATCTTTTTTAAAGAGATTGTTTCCCAAGCTCTTCAGTGCTTGAAGCCTGTTGCGGCACTGAGGAACAATATTAGGCTGTCATGATTATAGATCAGTTCATCACCAGAGTCAGCCTCCAACCTCCCTGAACTCTTTCCAGAGGAAATGACTTTTCGGGGTCTATCTTATCCCTGGGCACATTGCCTTTCAAAAAAGGTATTGCTGTGGGCATCCATTTAGCAGTGGAGAGTGGTGTGCATATTACAGACTCAAGCATACTGGGGAATTTACAGTAGCCACCTATGAGAAACTAAGACTCCCCCAGTCACTCATAGGTCAGCAAAAATAAGAGACTCCAACACATAGACATGTGAGGCTAGAGATTGTTTAAATGGGTTATGGCTGTGCTGAATGTTGATGGAGTTAGGGTTCCCTGGCATCTTTCTTATCTCTTTTAGGGGTGCCCAGATCCATGGGATTGTAATAACTTCATAAAATTAAAAATATATTTATCAACAGCAATATCATTAAAATAGGCTGATAAGCAACTAGGGAAAATATTTGCAATATCTGAAACTGATGAGGGATTGATATTTAATTCCTACCAGCTTCTATAAGTCAATAGGAAAAGTCAAGAAATCCAACCAAAAACAGATGAAGAATATACATATGCAATTTACAAACAGGAAAGATTGAAATACATAAAAAATAGAAAGAAATCCTTAACTTCCCTAGAAAAGAATCACAGTAATAACAAAACAAGGAATTCACTTTGTTCCCTAAGAATAACAGATAACAGAACTTTAGAAGGTTAATTTTTTTTTTTTTAAGAAAAGAAGCTTTGGGGAAAGATGTAACTATTCCAAGGACTTCCATGCACTGAGGTTGGAGATATAAATTTGTGTATGTGTGGTACTAGGAATTGAACTCAGGAGCATTTTACCTCCTAGCTATACACATAGCCCTATTTTATTTTATTTTGAAACAAGGTCTCTCTTGGTCAATGAGAATCATGCTACTTGCTGAAGCTGGTCTTGAACCTGTGATCCTCCTGTCTCAGTCTCCCAAGTACTGGAATTACAGGCATGTGCTAACATGCTTAGTTTATAAATGCAAATTTTAATGGCCATTCTGAAAAATAAACTGATATTTCATAAAATTAAAGGTGTTTTAGTCAAAAGAGGCAGAAATTCATCTTGAGTGTTTCAGGGCTGTTCTTGGACAGGTCTGTAAGAAAATATGAATGAGGATCTTTATCCTAGTATTTGTTTGTGGCACCAGGAGTTGAAGAGAGGCATACAATGTCTATCACAATGGGACAAGACACATGAAATTGTTAGATGCACCAAGAATACAATAAAACAGAAGCAACAGATTAAAGACACATTCAGCAGCATGGAAATATGGTAAAACAAATAAAAAAAAAACAAGCAGGAAATAGTGATGTCATCTATATCTATATCTGCATATATCACATTTCCTTTAATATCACTTCTGTATATTAAAAGCTCACATAGACAAAACAGCAACAAATGTTTTTAAAGGATATATGCATATTAGGGATGCATATTAGCACATTAGAATGGATGCCTGGGAGTAGGAAAGGAGAATGGATGTGAGAATTAGGAATAAAGAGGAAAAACAACCAAAAAAAAAAAAAAAAGAAGATAAAACAAGAGATGGGCCTTGATGATGATGTTAATAATAGAACTGATGAATATGGTTAATTCAACACCATGATCGTCAGTGAAATGAAAATTAAAACCACAATGAGATATCACTTCATTCCTAAAATGGTTACAATAAACATGATTCACAAAAACAAGTGTTGAAGCCGGGCGTGGTGGCGCACGCTTGTAATCCAAGCATTTGGGAGGCTGAGACCAGAGGATCCGGGTTCGAGGCCAGCCTCAGCTACCTAGTGAGGCACTGCAACTTAGTGAGACCTGGTTTCAAAATAAAGAATAAAAAATAGGGCTGGAGGTATAGCTCGGAGGTAGAATGCCCCTGAGCTCAATCCCCAGTACCGCAAAAAAAACCCCAAAACAAGTGTTGAAGAGGCCTTGAAAAAATTTTCATTCACTACTGGCGAGAAGGTAAAATTGTCTAGGCACTTTAGAAATCAATTTTGTAATTCCTCAAAATATTAAACACAGAGTTACCACATGACCCAAGAATTCTCCTTTACATAAATGCAAGAGATACGAAAATATATGACCACTCAAAAGCACACCAATACCATAGCAGCATTATTAGATAGCTGCCTCCAACTGGAAACAACCCAAATGTCAATAACCATTGAAAGAATAGACGAAACGTGGTATGTCCATAAAATGGAAAACTATTCAGCAATGAAAAGAAATGAAGTACCAACACATGCTACAATATAAGTGATTCTTGCAAACTTATGCTAAGGGAAAGTAGCCAGTCACAAAATATCATCTGATTCTATTTATGTGAAATTGTACTGAATAGTCAAATCTATAGAGACAGAAAGTAGATTAGTGATTTCCAGGGAGTTGGGGAGGGAAGAATGAGAGTTACAGCTAAAAGGTACAGACTTTCTTTCTGGGGTGATGAAAATATCCCAAAATTACATAGTAGTAAAAGTTGCACAACTCTGTGAATGAACTAAAAACCATTTAATTGTGCATGCTAAATGACTAAATTATACAATATATAAATTATGTCTCAATAAAAAACACAAAAAACATTTGTTTGATTTTGTTCTTAACCTCCCTGTCTGCCTTCCTATACTAAGAGTTAGAGCCGGGTGTGGTGGCGCACGCTTGTAATCCCAGCATTCGGGAGGCTGAGACTGGAGGATCTGGGTTCGAGACCAGCCTCAGGTACCTAGTGAGGCACTCCGCAACTTAGTGAGACCCTGTTTCAAAATAAAGAATAAAAAATAGGACTGGGGGTGTAGCTCGGAGGTAGAATGCCCCTGAGTTCAATCCCCAGTACTGCAAAAAAAAAAAAGAGCATTAGAGAGGAAGAGAAGGCTAACCCAGTGCTTTTAAAGATAAATTCCAAATGTATTGCTTTAAATGATCAACCACTTGAGAGTGAAATGACATACAAAATAAATATGGAAATAAACTTTTTGCTCTTTCTGCTGGACAGAATGAATACATTGCTATGGAAAAGAAAAGGGAAATCTCAATAATGTTTGACTAAAAATATACAGTGATAATTAATAGTATCAGGAAAAATTTCAGAGTATTGGGTCTGGACACGTATTGAAAGGCCCTTCAGCCAGGTGTGGTGGTGCATGTCTATAATCCCAGAATTTGGGAGGCTGAAACAGGAGGACTGCAGTTTTGTGGCCAACCTCAGCAACTTATCTAGGCCCTGTTTCAAAATAATTTTTTTAAAAAATAGGGATGGGGGTGTGTCTCAGAGGTAGAATACCACTGGGTTCAATCCCCAGTACCACACACACACAGCTCTTCAAATTAGTTTTCTAGATTTGATCCTAATACCAGTCACTTGAGAGAAAGTAAGGACATAGTACACCAGAAAGGAAGGTTTTAAAGAGTGTTTTACACGCAACTTTGGCAAGGGGTTGTTCCCTGGTTGGGGACTTGTGGCAGCGGAAAGCCATCCAGAGACAACTGCACTATCAGCATAGCTGCAGCGCATCTACATAGACTGGGCCAACCGTCCACGCAGACCTTAGTCATCCCCTCCAAGATAATGAGAGAATCCTCTGTTCCACTTCTTGGATCAAAGAAAGCAGTCTGTTGTGCCTCATGTCACATATGAAATTGTTCAAGTCCAAATCACTATTAGTGTCATTCATTTACATGAGAAATTTCCACCAGTTAATTTCCAATGACTGTATCTATAGGGAGTGCCATATTATCAAGCTAATATTAAGAGTAATTATCTAACACATTTCATAATTAACATACTGGCCTTTACAGAAGAATTCCCTTCATAGTGATAATTCTACTGTAAATCAACTAGATCTACAGTAAATAAGTGCTTTGAAAGACAGAATTGTGTGTTTAAATTTTTTTCTGCTTTCCTAACCCCATGAAACATAGAATAAGGTCAATCAATCAACATACTACTTAATAAGTTGGAAAGAAAAGGCACAAAATGGACTGGGACAACAGACTTTCAAATCCAGAAATGAAATGATAAAAGACATCTCCCAGAAGTTTTTAAAATTTGCTAGCATTTGCTTTGTGGCCTAGAATATTTTGGAAGATCTTTCATGAGCAGCTGAAAAGAATGTGTGTTCAGCTGTTGTTGGATTGAATATTCTATAAATAACTATTAGGTCCACTTTGGTTTATAATGTTCTTTAGGCCTAGAGAGTCTTTACAGATCTTTTGTCTGGAAGATCAATCTAATGGAGTGTGTGTGTTGGTGATGGTGGCGGGGGGGTGGTGAAGTCTCCCAATATTAATGTATTGGGGTTTATCTGAATTTTAATGTCAAAATTTTTTGTTTTGATTCAATCTAACTCCAATTAGAATGTATCAGGACCCCAGGCTGAACCCTCAACCATGAGGCCCCAATAAAGATGATGACTGGACGTTGCTGGTTCAAACTTCTCTCTATTATACCTCTCTCTCTCTCTCTCTCTCTCTCTCTCTCTCTCTCTCTCTGGGATCGAGGATGCTACCCAAGCAGTAATAGTAACCGTTTTCTTAACCCTGCTTCTCTCACCCCACTCTCATTCTCCGTAACCGTTCCTCGCAATAGTACCTCTCCAACAGACCCCCAACAACCTACGCCTCCAGCAACAACAGCAACCGCCCGCCTTCCTCCTCTCTCAGCTGGCGAGAGGTGGAGACTCTTAAAGCCGAGCAGGGCCTGAGTCACGAGGTGCCTGCATACAGCTCTCACCTGGGCAGGCCACGGGCCAGGCATGCTGGTGCATGCTCTCTAGTGTGGGGCAGCCCTAGGATGTTACCACCTGCAGCCGCTCCTGGCACTCTGCCAGGCGCCATCTAGAGGTGAGGTCTTTCTGGCTGGCTAAGACCCCAACAAGAATGGAAATCATCAAGAACACAAACAATGATAAATGCTGGTGAGACTGCTAACTAGTACAGCCACTATGGAGATCAGTGTGGAGATTCCTCAGAAGATTGGGAATGGAACCACTATATGACCCAGCAATACCAGCCTAGATGTCCACCAACAGATGAGTGGATCACAAAACGGTGGTATATACACACAATGGAATTTTACTTAGCCATAAAGAAGCCAAAATCATGTCATTTGCAGGAAAATGGATGGAATTAGAGAATATTATGCTAAGTAAGACTAGCTAGCCCAAAAAATTATAGTTCTATGTTTTCTCTTATATATAAAAGATAGAGAGAAATTTGGAAATAAGAGTAATATCAGGTAGAAGAGCAGAGTCTCCAATGGAATGATAGAGGGCGTCTCGGGCGGGAAGAGGAAGGCCTGAGATGTAAAGAATGCAACAGTTAGCCGGGCGTGGTGGCGCACGCTTGTAATCCCAGCATTCGGGAGGCTGAGACCGGAGGATCCGGGTTCGCGGCCAGCCTCAGCTACCTAGTGAGGCACTCCGCAACTTAGTGAGACTCGGTTTCAAAATAAAGAATAAAAAATGGGGCTGGGGGTATATCTTGGAGGTAGAATGCCGCTGAGTTCAATCCCCAGTACCGCCAAAAAAAAAAAAAAAAAAAAAAAAAGAATGCAACAGTTGAAGTAATGCTACCCAATATACAAAATTACCAATTCTAATCTCAATGTCATGTGTGAGAAGGGGCGAGGGGCGGGGCCCGAGGGAAGTGCTCCAGGAGCTGTGTGCGTGTATGTTCTGTCACTCTATGCCCCAGAATGATGTATGATTGCAATGCACCAAAGAAAAGTAGTTTTTAAAAAGGAAGTTTCTGTTTTATATAAGTGGGTGTGCCCACACTTAGGCCTAAATGTTTACTATCATTATATCTTCTTTTTGGATTATTCCTTTAATCAAGAAGAGACATACCAACCATACTGTTGGGGTGCTGTGTTCCCTTACCTCCCAGAGCCCTTTGTTCAGAAGACAAGCATTTGTTTACAGAAATTCAACATGGTAGATGTTCAACACTATTTATGGGATCAAAAAAGCTTCAAATAATTCAATTTGGTATAGTTTTATAAAAGTAATTGAAAAGTGTACTTTCCTTAGCCTGAAGAATAGTTTCTAATTTCATTTTTGGCATTATGTTATTTGTCTGAGAAGACCCTGGGCTAATCACAATTATATACAAAGCTGAATTACTCAGCCTGTTTACCTTTGCAGGTTTGTGGCCCTAGCAGGCTGCCTTGGGTAAAGATTCACAAATATCCCAGAATACCCCAGTAGACACAAATAAAATAACCTAAATGGAAATTGCCTGCATTTTAAGTGATTTAAAAACTGTCAAATAAAGCCAGGCATGGTGGCCCACGCTTGTAATCCCAGTACTTGGGAGGCTGAAACAGGAGGATCCGGGTTCGCAGCCAGCCTCAGCTACTTAGTGAGACACTCTGATACTTAGTGAGACCCTGTTTCAAAATAAAGAATAAAAAATAGGGCTGGAGGTGTGGCTCGGAGGTAGAATGTCCCTGGGTTCAATCCCTAGTGCCACCAAAAAAAAAAAAAAAAAATTGTCCAATAATAAAAAAAAAGTTCATTTCCTTCTAAAATCTGAGATCAGCTTACTCTGTGTACATAATTAGTACCAAAACACATGAACAACTGCTTGTTTGATCATCATGTGGACAACTAAGTGAGATTACTTAAGACAAAGCAGAACAGACATTTTTTAAAAGTCCTTTCTGAGTAGCTAGGCAAGGTGGTGCATGCCTATAATCCCAGCATTTGGGAGACAGGAGGATCGAAGGTTCAAGACCAGCCTCAGAAACTTAGTGAGACTCTGGGTAACCTATCAAGACCCTGTTTCAAAAAAAGAAAACAACTAAAAAGGACTGGGGGTGCAAATCAGAGGCAGAATGCCCCTGGATTCAATTCTCAATGCCAAAAATAAATAGAGAGAGAGAGAAAAAAATCTTTCTGGGAAGCAACCAGTCTCAAATATATTCTGGCTACACAGAATAGTCAATTCTCTGTGTGCATGATTTCCTAGAGGTTTTAGCTACCTAGAAAATCTGTGTGCTTCAGTACTGCAATGACCTAAAGTTCTCTCCTGTGCCTCTGCGGTCTGTTCCTTTCTTTGCACAAGCAGATGTGGGGAGATAAAAGAGGAGAAAATATATCAAACATGTCAGAAGTCAAATCATGCCCATTTTCCTCCCCAGACAATTCCAGAAGGACACCAAGACAGAATGAGACATAGGGGAAGTTGGGCCTAAGGCTTAATATCACCAGTTAACTGACAATAAAGGTTAACTTGGCAAAGTTCATAATTTCAAATTGTATTCAAAGTAAATAAAATCTTGCCATTCTATTTAGATTTAATTCATTCTTCCTTGAATCCCCACGCAACTGAGAACTATTTGAGGTATGATCATGTCTCTCATTTTCCAGATTGCTTGGTGAGGGAGATATGGGCAACAAATGGACAGTATTTCAACACCTTGGGATGGGTGCTAGAGGAGCAGGATGTTATACTGGGATTCAAAGAAATCAGGTGCTTCCAAATCATCGTTGAGTTTCATGCCCGGCTACAGAAGAAGCATCTGATTTGGCTGGAGGAAAAAGTGTTTAATTCCCATCATGTGAAGGAGCAGCAGGTGGAACAGGGGACAGGTGACCTGACGACCGTGCTTTGGGTGTCAGGGGTGCACTGCAAGCAAAGCCTCCTGGGATTCTGAGTCATCCAACATGGCTCCCCAGGTTGGTTTGGTGGCAAAGACACACCTTCCCCAGGGAAGGGGAATCCAATGCCCCACACGCTAGCCTCCAGAGATTCAGTTTTCCATCCCCATAAATATTATTCACAAAGATGAGAAAAGTGCGGGTTCACTCCTGAACTCCTATTGCTAACGAGCCCTGAGAGTGAATGTTTCAGACACCACAATTGCAGGAAAGTGGTAAAAGCAAACCCGAGACAAGGCTCAGTTCTGGGGTGAGGTAAGGAGACCCTGAGAGGCTCCAGGGGACACAGAGCAGGGAGAAGGCGTGTGTGCTTTGGGGGTTCAGGTCCACCTGTACCTGGAAGGAGTAGTGTCAGTTGTTATATTCCTTTAAGTGGAGAGGGGAGGTTCCCGGTTGGACTTCCCAGGTGAGCTTTCTCAGGATGATTCCTTCAACCTCAGGGTGAAGAGGAAGAGAGATCAGGTATGGTTTATCAGGTATGGGTCATTGTATCTTCAGGTTCTTTTGAAAACAACTCTTAAGGTCTTCTTACAAGTCTATAATTGTTTTAAAGTAAAAAAGTTAAAAAATTGTTGGCACATTTGAGATAGAGTAAAAAAGTCAAATAACAATAATTATAAGAAAGGACCTCCATTAAAAATTTTAAGTCTTGATGCATATTTTTCTGGGGTGTGTTTTACCTTAGGGAAATGTTTTGGTACAACAATCCTCCTAACATTGCCTCCTTGTTTATATAGTCATCCATTTACTACTGGATTCCTTCATTCCCTAAAGATTAATTGAGCACCAGTAGATGCCAGGGCATTGCTATAGGTGCAGGGGTTAGATAATGCTGAGTGAACATGTGCAAGAATTTGTCTTTGTAGTTCTCACAGTTTAATAGGGAAACCAGCCATTTTAAGCAAATCTCCAAAGAAACACACAACTGGCATTGGGACAAATACTCTGAAGGAAAGGCACATGGTGGGACATGAAGGGCTTCCTCTGGAATTCTTGTAAAGGACTAAATGAGATTCCATATGTGAAATGCTTTCAAATCCATTAAGTTTTTGGCATGTATTGGTGGCCATTAATATTTGATGCAAACATGGAAATATGTTTCCTTTTTAAATCCAGTCCTTTAGAAAATGGCCCAATTTTTACAAGTTTTTAGAAGTCTCATCACTCTCTTTGGTGGACATCTTTTCCCCTACCCCTGCCCTGGGAAATTTAGATTCCATCTGGCCACTCTTGAGGCGCATGTGTGTAGCGCCTGCACTCCAATCTGCACAGCCTGAAACTTACACTGCACAGGGGTAAAAAGCTGGCCTTGGACTCTCTGAGCAGCTGGCCTCCTTACAGATCATTTCAGGACAGTTGGGAAGCTTGCTTCTTTGGAGGACCTGCTAGCATAGCATTGGGGCAGATCTAAGTGCTTTTGAGGAATTGCCAATTTTCAAAGAGTAGTGCATCTGTTGATGCCATTGTCTATCTCCAAAAGAGAAGATTGACCCACTTGTCTCTCCCATAAATCCCTTGAGCTCTTCATGTGGCCAGAGCCATCCGCATGTCACACACAGAGATAGCTTTCAACACCTGAGCTGAGAGGCATGGGGAAAATGGATGAGTGGTAAGGAACCCAGATTCTGAGGAATGTCAGGGAGAAAGACACATTTCACAGAGACTTTGGGAGCTACACAATCATCAGAGAAGAGCCACAGCATTAAATCAACTTGGAGTGAAACAAGATGTTTTAAAGACGCGATGAGCTCACCTTGTGAGCAACTTCAGACTGGAGTGTGGGAATGGAAGATGGATCTGGAGTTCATGCCATAAATGGAGAACAAGAAGGAAAGAGAGGATGGGTGATGATGGGGAGGGAGATCATGTGTTTGGTCCTACAGAGCTTTAAATGCTGGACACCATCTGGTAGAGGTGTCCAGAACACAGCTGTAAGTTCAGGCCAGCAATTTGACAAGGGGCAGAGTCCCTCTTCTGGAAATGGCAATAATAGCAACACTGGGAGTACTCAAGGCCTTTATACAACATGTTAGTGCTCAACAAATGCTAACTGTTATCAATCCTTGGGAAGCAGCAAGAGATGAGATATGCACCAAAAAAAGGTGGTTGGCTATTTTCATACCAATTTTATATAAAGTAGCAGATTTGCTAAGATTGTTACTGTTGCCCAATAAAATTCATGATACTTCAAATTAAAAAACTCAAGTATACAAGTATATGTATATGTATATGTATGCAAGTATACAAGTGTGTAAACATACACACACATATATATATATAGTACATACATATGAATGCTCCATTTCTTTAGGAAAGCTTCTGTTTCAGTACTCTTTTTCATTGCTATGACCAAAATACCTGATAGAACAACATAAAGGAGAAAGGTTTCTTTGGATTTGGATTCCCTGTTGCAGAGTTACAGTCCACAGCTGGCTAATTCAAAGGCAGGCATCATGCTGGGACAGTGTGTGGGCGAGGATGACAGCTCATCCCATGGCAATCAGAGAGAGAGAGAGAGAGAGAGAGAGAGAGAGAGAGAGAGAGAGAGAGAGAGAGAGAGGCCCCAGGGCCACACCCTCAGTGACCTACCTCCCCCATCACACTCCACCTGCCCAAGTTACCATCCAGGAAATCCACTTTCACTATTAAGCCTTCAGTGAATGTATCCACGGATGAGATTAGAGCCTTCATTCAATATTTCATCTGAATATTTTCGCACTGGGGACATGCAGTCAACACATAAACCTTTTGGGAGATATTCCAAGCCCAAACAACGACACTAACACTCTAGCTGTGTTTCTTTGGAGCACTTGTAATTACAATTTGGCATTTTTGTGGGATTATTCAAATTGGCCCTTCCACTAGATTGTGAACTGCATGAGGACATGGGTCATGAGTGTACTTTTGCAGCATCACAAACCCATTGCCTAACACATAACAGGAACTTAGTGATGAGCTGGAGGATGGACAGATGGCTGTTGAAGGGATGAAGGATAGTCACGAGTAGAGAGTGGTATTGAGACATTAGCTACAGAGAAAGTTTCCTCTAGATAAATCTTATTTCATCATTAAATAACTTGAGGAAGAAGTGTATTCATTTACTTACCTAATTCCCTAAAAGAGTGGTTTTGGTTTTGGGTATTGGAGATTGAACCAGGGGTGCTCTCAGCCCTTTTTTTTTTTTTTTGAGATAGAGTCTTGCTAAGTTACCCAAGCTAGCCTCCAACTTGTGATTCTCCTTCCTCGGCCTCCTGGGTAGCTGAGACTACAGACATGCACCATTGTACCTGGCTCCTAATAGACTTTTTTTTTTTTTTTTTTTTTGCGGTACTGGGGATTGAACTCAGGGGCATTCTACCTCCGAGCTATACCCCCAGCCCTATTTTTTATTCTTTATTTTGAAACCGAGTCTCACTAAGTTGCGGAGTGCCTCACTAGGTAGCTGAGGCTGGCCGCGAACCCAGATCCTCCGGTCTCAGCCTCCCAAATGCTGGGATTACAA
>PVLC010020294.1:0-29449 GCA_004027655.1 Graphiurus murinus | reverse complement strand
GTGCACGTGAGGGGTCAGCTGAGCGTCAGCCGGGGCGTGCACGTGAGGGGTCAGCTGAGCGACAGCCGGGGCGTGCACGTGAGGGGTCAGCTGAGTGACAGCCGGGGCGTGCACGTGAGGGGTCAGCTGAGTGACAGCCGGGGCGTGCACATGTGGGGCGGGTGGGGAAGGCCCTGATGTTTAGAGACAGGCAGAAGAGGGACCGGGAGCAGGGGTCACGTGCGGTGGCTCATGCCTGGAATCCCAGTACTTGGGAGGCTGAGATAGGAGGATGGAAATGTAGGGAGACAGCAACCTAGCAGGACCCTGTTTCAAAACAAAACAATGAAAAGGGCTGGGAATGTACAGCTTGGATGCAGGAAGCCTCGGGGTTCAACCCCCAGTACCACACACACAGAGCAGCCAGAGGTGTGGGCCACGTGGGTTGCTGAGCCCGTCCTCTAACCTGCGATCCTCTTGTTTCAGCCTCCCAAGTGCTGGGATTACAGATGTGAACTACAGTGCCTGGCCTCCATCTAGATTTTGATTTGGTTAAGAAAATAATTCATCAACTTGGCATGCAAGTTTTCCCCCCCAATGTGTAACAAATGTCTATATAACTAAAGAGACTGCAATAAAGCCGTTTTGGAGGATAATCTGGCAACATTTTCGTTTTTGTTTTGAGACAGGCGCTCACCGTGTTGCCCAGGCTGTCCTTGAACTCAGTCCCCCTGTCTCAGCCTCCTGCGTAACAGGCGTGCACCAGTGCTCCCAGCTTGATGCTACTTAATAAAAGGCTTAAATATGTTCATAAAGGTTGACCAGGCATTTCACTATCTTGAAATTCACGTTAGGGGGAAAAATACTAGAAGAATTTACCTGCAGGGGTTTCTTCCAAAAATAGTTTTCCTGCTTGTGAGAAGTTGGAAATATTCTAAATACTTTAGGACAAATGGATAAATTGCTATACTCGTAAAATAGTGTACAAACACAGAAGCGATAAAACAGTAGCAGGGTGCTATTTCACACGTGACTGTAGCTGGTTCTGAGTCTCATCTACAATGAAATGTGAAGTCATTTTTGACAAAGAAAACTGATGATAAGATACACATATGTCCTAGATAGCAGAAGACTTTCAGACCTGGTATCCACACTGCACCGGACGCTCCTTGAGGTTCCTGTGCCTGTGCGGCTGGGTTTGAGGGAGTTTAGGGCTGAGTCAGGAAGGCGCCCCTCGGGTCAGCGGCACATGGCGGGTGACAGGGGGTGTCTTGCGTCTGTCCTGCAGGCTGGGCTTGTCTAGCGGCGAGGACGAGGTGGGGGGGGGCAGTGGGACTTGGGATCGGGAGGTACTTAAGCGTCTGCCGCAGGGTGGCCGCTTGTGTTGCCAGGTCTTGCCCGAGTTTACTTGGTTTATTTCTGGGTAATCTGTGCTGTCACAAATGGAATTGTCTTTTAGTCCTCACTCTTCTGTTCTTTGCTGGTTTTTTTTTTTCTTTTTTTTTTTTTGGTTGTGATTATAATGAAGTCAAATGCAAGATTATTTGCTAAAAGCAAGGGTAATGGTAAGAAAAGTTTTTAATTTGGAAAAACTAGTGAGATTTTTACTTGGTCTCTAGGAGACTGAAAAAAGTGGGATTGCCTAGTTCATGCTTTAGTATAGCTCCTGCTTTGGGAATTTGGGGGATTTGTCCCTTTTTAGTACTGGGGTTAGAAGCCAGGGGAATTCTACCTCTGAGCTACACCTCTGCCCCCTTTTAAAAATTTTGTTACTAATTTTTTTGTGTTCTTTGTTTTGTTGTTGTTGTTTTTTGTGATACTGGGGAATGAATCCAGGGACATTTTCCCTCCGAGCTACACACCCAGCCCTTTTTAAAAAAAAAAAAAAAAATTGAAACAGGGTCTTACTAAGTTGCTGAGGTTCTCTCTATGTTGCTGAGGCTGGCCTCAAACCTGCCATCCTCCCGTCTCAGCCTCCCAAGTACTAGGATTACAGGTGTGTACCATGACACCGGCTTGGCTTGGGGGTTGTGACTTTGAAGGTCCACACCACTGGTGTGACTGAGTACCTGCAGGACACGGGCAGGTCGCTTGAAGGTGAGGCGACGCGGGGTGCAGAAGGTGCAGAAGTAGACTTGCCGAGTGGAGGGGAATCTCCGCTGTCTGTGTGGGACGGAGAAGAGGGGGGAGCAGAGGGCCTGGAGCTCCCTGGGAAGTGGGTGGTGGCGGGAGAAGGTCTAGGAGGTTTTGTCTGGAGAGTGACTTCTGTTTCTGTCCTGCTGGTGGTGGGTAAGTTGGGGGCGGGGGCGGAGCCGGGCCTCACCACGCCAGCCAGGCGGCGCCCTGTGCCGGCGTCCGACCCCGGGCAGCGGCTGGGGATCACTGTCTGCGAGGGGGGCCAGCAATGTGACGGGGGCTAGACGTTCGTCCTCATGGGTGCAGCGGCCCCAGCCCTGGCCGGGAGCCGTCGGGGCAGTGGTGGTGACGTAGGAAGCCGGGAAGTTGAACGGAGCTGCGCCGGGCTGCACCTCACGGGGGCAGGGGTGCGTGAGGGAGGGCAAGGCCCAGGATCCGCTGCCCGCAGAGGGACTCAGCGGCGCCCTGGTGACGAGGGGCGCCGGCCTTGACCCGCCCGCTGCCTCTCCTTCTGCAGATGCGGGTGCGGCCGGCCCGGTGAGGAGCGGAGCCCTGGTGTTCCGGCACGGCATCCTGCCTGCTGCTCGGGCGCGACTGGCCCGCGCCCTCCCAGGATGGCGGCCCTTGGTGTGCCTCCCGAGCTCGGTAAGTTCCCGGGTCAGTTCAGCCTTCGGCGACGGGCTGGAGGAGTGGAGAGGCCCTGGCGCCTCAGATAAAGGGGGTGTGGAGGCCTGGGAGGGTGCGCCAAGGGAGGACGGTGGGTGTGGGCGCTGCGGGGTCCAGCTGGCTTTGGTATGTGTGGGTTTGGGCACAGGCCAGCCTCCCCTTCCTGGCCGGCAGGAGCAGTGCAGCTCTGCTGGATCCCGTGTGTGTGCCCCCGGGTGCTGGATCCCGTGTGTGTGCCCCCGGGTGCTGGGTGCAGGGTGCTAGATCCTGTGTGTGTGTGTGCCCCCGGGTGCTGGATCCCGTGTGTGTGCCCCCGGGTGCTGGATCCCGTGTGTGCGCCCCCGGGTGCTGGATCCCGTGTGTGTGCCCCCGGGTGCTGGGCGTGGGGTGTGCGCTCTGGGCCTCAGCCAGCTCTTCTCCCCCAGCTGTGCCCACCCAGGACCCTGCCTGCCTCCAGGAGCCAGACTGTCCTCTGTCCTCAGAACACCATTCCTGTCCCCCAGACGGGGGCCTGTTTGCTAGCCATGGTCCGGAGCCCCTCACACCCGCGTGTGTTTCCTCCCAGGTACTCAGCCTGGGGCCCCGCGGCGGGTGGGTGTGCTCTGGAGTCCTGGTTCTTGCAGACACTCCTCCAGGCTCGTGCGTGCCTGATCCAGGGCCTGAGTCAGGGAAGGCGGGGTGGTTGTGCTGGAGCCGGGAGCCAGAGGAAGGGATCTACATGGCTGTGCTTCCTTGAGAGTACTCAGCCCCGCCCACGCCTCCCCTGGAGACAGACAGACAGACAGACGGAGTGAAACTAAAAGCCCTGGACCCGGGAGAAGTGGAGGGCAGTGTGATGCCTTGGCAGAGCTGCACTTAAAGTGATCATAGGGGCGTGGCATGGGGGCTCACACCTGTGAGTCAGGAGGATCACAGGTTCAAGACCAGGCTCAGTAACTTAGCAAGACCCTGAGCAACTTAGTGAGACCCTGTTCAAGAAGGAAGGGTGATGACATGGGCCTAGATCACTAGGGACGAGAAGAGGACTCCTGGCTGCCTGCTGAGGTGGCGTGGCCTGCTCCTGCAAGCCCAGTCTTGGGGCCCGTCCACCCCCGTGAGCCGGGTAGGCCGCGCCGCGCCTCACTACTCATCTGTGTGGTGTTTCAGGAGTCCGTGACCTTCCAGGACGTGGCCGTGGACTTCACCGAGAAGGAGTGGCCCCTGCTGGATTCTTCTCAGCGGAAGCTCTACAAAGACGTCATGCTGGAGAACTACAGCAACCTCACCTCGCTGGGTACGGCTGGCCTCCTCCTCACCGAGCCTTGGGGACCTCGGCTCGGCCCACGCGCTGGGGCGAGGCCCCGGTGCCTCCCTAGGGCTTGCCAGGGGAGTGGACGCCGGCCGTCAGGCAGAGCGTGGAGGCCCAAGTGGCCCTGACTGGAGAGATGGCCGAGGCGGGAGTCCCTGTTCCGGGGCAGTGTGCGTGTCCGTGCGTGCCCACTGTTCTGTAGAAATGTGACGCCGGCCTTTCGCTGCTCTTAAGTCACACTTGTCCACCTCTGAACCCCGAAGACCCAAATCTTGATGCCCCCTCACGGAAGGGGTGTCCTCACCTGTGCCTTTCCCTTGAGTAGGTTATCAGGTCGGCAAGCCCAGCCTCATCTCGCACCTGGAGCAAGAGGAGGAGCCGAGGGCCGAGGAGAGGGAGGCGCAGCCAGGCCCCCGAGCAGGTGAGCGGGCGCCAGCTCCAGGGAGGAGGGGGAGGGGGCCTTGGCCGCGTGCTGTCACTGTAACAAGGTGCCGGGCCTCGGAAATGTGCGAAGACAAGAGGTACCTCATTCACGGTTTTGGAGATGTGGGAACATCGTTTCTCTCACACACACCCCTGTCATAGTATGGCAGGTGGACTGTTGGTGAGAAGACCTGGCAAGGGCCAGCCTTGCTGAGAACAACTCAGTGTGCAAGACCAGTGTCCATCCTGTCTGCCCCAGTGACCCGTCACCTGTGCCAGGCCTCACCGACAGACAGCTCCAACCCCCCCAACGTCACCACACGGGGTCCCAGCCCGGCACTGAGCCTCGAGCCCAGGTGCTCTGAGTAGTTCCGCCCCGGGAAGGCGGACGCCGCTCTCCTGCTGGCCCTCCGCCTCTGCCCCTCTCTGAATCTGATGCTTCCTCGTGGCCGTCTGCCTCTTTCCTACGTGACCTTCCTGCTCCCACTCTCTCCTTAGGAACACGGCGGGGATTGAGCCAGTGCTCCTCTCGCTTATGCGCACGGCCCTCCCTCCCTCCCGTGTTGTTCCGTGTTGCCCTCCGTGTACACGCTTGGTACCTGCCACCTGTTTCTGTCACCGTCCTTCCTGCAGGCTAATATTTTTCTGATTGTTTTCAGATTGGGAGCCTCCGTCTAAGAACAAGTGGTCAATTCTCATGGAAGACATCTTTGGGAAGGAGCCACCCAGTGGCATGACCGTGGTAAGATCTCCCTGGCACAGTTTCCCCGTTAGGGGAGGTGAGAGCAGCCCTCGTTGGAAAGACAGCTCAAGAGCCAGGCACGAGGCTTCCCGCAGTGCGGGGAGTGTCCAGAGATGCAGTGCAGTCATCCCTGGGGCCTCTGCCAAGGAAAGCTGCTCAAGTCCTTTATGCAAAATGGTATCGTATTTGCACAGAATCTGCACTTACCCTCAGACACTCTAAATTATCCCTCGATCACCTGTAACACCCAGTAGAGTGTGACAATGCAAATAGCTCCACTGTATAGGAAATAATGGCCAGGAACAAAAAGGTGCGTGCATGTTCTCTACAGAGCACTTTTCTGAGGTTGGTTGACATCTAGATGCTGAAACCACAGATGCAAATGGCCGACTGTGTCATCAATTGGAGGAGAATTCCACACCTAGCCGCCATACTCATTTAGTTTGAGTTTTGTTTTTTGGAATATTGGGGGTGGATTATTGGACCCAGGAGTGTTCTACCTCTGAGGCACATCCTCAGCCCTTTTTTTATTTTGAAATAGGGCCTAAGTTTCTGAGGATGGCCTTGAACCTGTGATCCTCCAAAATGTTGGGATTACAGGTGTGCACCCTCAAGCTCACTTCAAGTTTTGATGAATAAATATTTACATACTTCTCTCTAGATATTGAGTACTGGGGCTCAGTTTGGATTTCAAGAGTGAAGAAATGCTACACAAAACAGTTTCTTTGTAAAAGTAGCACGGGGAGCCTGGTGGGCTAGCATCTGCCTGTTCTCTTTGGCAGAAGGCAGATAAGTCACCTGCGTGGGGAATTTGACATCTCCAGTCGTAGGGAGGAGCCTCTGTTCGCTCAGTTTGCTCAAGGGTAAATTACTAAGCGCGAATGGGGCAGGGACTCAGCTCCAGAGGCAGGTCACTCCTTAGCAGGCAGGAGGCCTGGGGTTCAATCCCGGTCACCAGGAACAAGGACGGAATGATGGGCAGACGCCTAGTCAGCTGTCCTCTCTTCCCCGACAGGAAGGCGCGCCTCTGGAGGAGGACTCCATGGATTACACCCGCCTGCTGGACGTCTTGGGCCTGGGCGCTCAGCTTGCGCAGCAGATGGGCAGGCCGGTGGACCAGGGCCCCTACTCCCACCACAGCTTCGGGGCGCAGCCCGTGGGCCTGTGCGACGGGCGCAAGATGCACGAGTGCCGCCAGTGCCAGAAGGCCTTCACCACCAGCGCCTCGCTCACGCGGCACCGGCGCATCCACACCGGCGAGAAGCCCTACGGCTGCGCCGCCTGCGGGAAGGCCTTCAACGACCCCTCGGCCCTGCGGAGCCACGCGCGCACGCACCTGCAGGAGAAGCCCTTCGACTGCGGCCAGTGCGGGAACGCCTTCCGCACCCTGTCGGCGCTGAAGATCCACACGCGCGTGCACACGGGCGAGCGGCCGTACAAGTGCGAGGAGTGCGGCAAGGCCTACGGCCGCAGCTGCCACCTGATCGCGCACAAGCGCACGCACACGGGCGAGCGGCCCTACGGCTGCCGGGACTGCGGCAAGGCCTTCCAGCACCCGTCGCACCTCAAGGAGCACGTGCGCAACCACACGGGCGAGAAGCCCTACGCGTGCGCGCAGTGCGGCAAGGCGTTCCGCTGGAAGTCCAACTTCAACCTGCACAAGAAGAACCACCTGGTGCAGAAGACCTACACCTGCAAGGAGTGCGGCAAGGCCTTCGGGGACCTGCTGTCGCGGCGCAAGCACATGCGCGCGCACGTGGTCAAGAAGGCGGTGGAGTGCCGGCAGTGTGGCAAGGCCTTCCGCAACCAGTCCATCCTGAAGACGCACATGAACTCGCACACCGGCGAGAAGCCCTACGGCTGCGACCTCTGCGGGAAGGCCTTCAGCGCCAGCTCCAACCTCACGGCGCACCGCAAGATCCACACCCAGGAGCGGCGCTACGAGTGCGCCGCCTGCGGCAAGGTGTTCGGAGACTACCTGTCCCGGCGGCGGCACATGAGCGTGCACCTGGTGAAGAAGCGGGTGGAGTGCCGCCAGTGCGGCAAGGCCTTCCGCAACCAGTCGACCCTGAAGACGCACATGCGCAGCCACACGGGCGAGAAGCCGTACGAGTGCGACCACTGCGGGAAGGCCTTCAGCATCGGCTCCAACCTCAACGTGCACCGGCGCATCCACACCGGCGAGAAGCCCTACGAGTGCCTGGCCTGCGGCAAGGCCTTCAGCGACCACTCCTCGCTGCGCAGCCACGTGAAGACGCACCGTGGCGAGAAGCTCTTCGCCGCCTCGGTGTGGAAACGGCTTCAGTGAGCCTCTGCACCGGCTCCGTGGACACGACCGCACACGCACGGGCGGGCATGAGGCGCAGAGCCCGGGTGTGCGCTCCCTCGTCAGCCCCGGAGAGGACTTGGCAGTTTCTCGCCCCCTGGAGGTCTGGGGCGGGCCCAGGGCAGCGCAGACGTGTCTCTGGTGGAGACACCTTTGGCAGACGTCAGGCTCTGCAGCCCGGGACGCGGCGCGTGGGATCACAGCCCGTCATCCCAGGACGTGGAAGGCTGAGATAGGATCGTGGGTGCAGGAGCAGCCTCAGCAACTTACCTAGACTCATAGGGACCTAGCAAGACCCTGTTTCAAAATAAGGAATTGAAAAAGGGCTAGGGGGGTGTGGGTGGGAGGTAAAAGCCTCTGGGTTCAATTTCCAGTACAAAAGTAAAAACAAAATACACAGGACATGGGAAGAGACAACCAGGTCAGGGGTGTGTGTGTGTGTGTGTGTGTATGAGAGAGTGTGAAGAGAGCACCAGCTCAGGGATGTGTGTGTGTGTGTGTGTGTGTGTGTGTATGAGTGTGGTGTACTGGGGTTGAACCCAGAGGTGTTCTACCTCTGAGCAACACCCCTGACACTTTTACGTGGCTGAGGGCCTTGCTAAGTTGCTGAGGCTGGGCACACACTTGCCATCCTCCAGTCTTGGCCTATCCCAGCAGATTTAATGTCCAAATAGCTTCGGTTGGGCTGGGTATGAAGCCCCCTGGTATAGTGCTGGCCTGGCTTGTGTGAGCTCCAGGTCCATTCCCCACACCACACATGCACGCGACACATGGGAACTATATTTTGAGTCTGTCTGGACACTAGGGAACATCTGTGGCCCACGTGGACTGGGGACCCCTTTCCTGACCTCACACTCTTGAGAGAATTTGCACCACGGAGGAGAACCTATGAAGTGACGAACGTGGGAAGTCCCTGAGACAAGTCAGCAGCCCGGCCAGCGCCTGAGTGCTTGAGGCTCACAAGCCAAGAGGGCTTGCTCGTTTTTAAAGAGGACGGGTTTGTAGAGACTTCTTGTCCTCAGAGCCTGAAACACTTCCTGTGTACAGAAGAGCTTTCCAAGCCTTGGTTTACACCCATCATTTACTGGGGCAGATTTGCTAACTTCAGGGGGGCGTGTTTCCTTGTTAACTTGGGGGGTCCTGCCTACTCCTAGCAGGAGGATGTCAGAGAAGACAAACCTCGTCCTGCAGCGCAGGACAGCCGCGCATCAGAGTCCCCTGCAAGGCCGAGCTCACTCTCGGTGCTGTCTGCAGTCACTCCTCAGTTTTCACGATTCTTGAATACAGAGTAGCAGAAATTCCTTTTTGGAACTTTTAAACCAATGCTATCCTCTGAGGAATCAGGTGAGAGCTTAACCTTGCTAATAACCCTGTGTGGAAATGACTCCAGCCTGGGTGCCCTGCTGGGGTGTAGAGCTCTCCCTGGGAGAGAAACCTCCGCGGTGCTGTCCAGTGAGTGCAGGAGTGCGTCCTCAGGCCGCCCTTGTGAGGACACCCAGCTCCTTCATGTCCAGGCCTCATTTGCTCTCACGTATGTTTTGGAAGGATTGTAAATAGTGTTTTTACCCTAGCTTCCTTCTTGGGACGTCTTCACTTTCTTTTAGACATTTCCGTGACCAGCTGCATCTCCCGGCTCCTGCTGTGTTGCAGACTGGGCACCACAGGTGTTTGACAGTACCCGTCTGTGCTGGTGTCTGACTCGTGTGCATGGCAACAGCGTGGAGTCTTCATGTGGATCCTGTGGTTCTTTGTGGCCTGGCGTCCAGCCAGGACTGCGTACACTTCTGGCTGCTTCCCCGGTGCCCACCCTCATCTTCCTTATCAAAAGAATCCAGATCCTCAGCCGGGCCTGGTGGTGCACGCCTGCAATCCCAGTACTTGAGAGGCTGAGGCAGGAGGATCACAGGTGTGAGGCCTGCTTCAGCAACTTAGCCAGGCCCTGTTTCAAAAGTGGACTGGGGGTGTAGCTCAGAGTTAGAACACCCCTGGTTTCAATCTCCAGGACGACTGAAAGAAAAAGCAAAGTAATCCAAGCCCTGTCAGATTAGTTGTTTGTGGTACTTCAAAAAGTCTGACAAGTTTTCTTGCAACTACTGCTGCACGTCCCTAGGCAGTCCTGGCCCCTGACGAGCCAGCAGAGGCCACTGTGGGCTCCTGAGAGCCAGCTCTGGAGAGAGGGCTCTGCTTCCTTACGTGGGCTCTTCTCCACGTTTTGTTCCTTCCTCTTCCTGCCTGTTTCTTTGCAGTAACATCCGAGTACCAGGCTGTAAAAGATCTAACTTAGGGCCTGAGCATGGAAGCTGTGTTACAAGGACACGGCGACGGTCACGGTTACTCCCAGGCCGTCCTCACATTACATGAGAGAAAAATAAACTTACTGGTTTACTCTACTGTGGCCATTTCGTTATTCTTCTGTTTGCCTTGTATGTCGGTTGAACATGGTTCTGGAACAGAAACACCTGGACTTTTTTAGTTTTGGTGACTGGTACCTCTGTGCAGTATGCAAATATATATTTTTAATTATTGGATATGGGTTTTCAAACTCTTTAAACCAAGTCATGCAGTTGTATTTCAGGTCTTTGATGTGCCTCAACATTTGTCCTGAGTTTCTTATGGGAGTACATTCCAATCAACCCATCAGAAATTCACAAAATGGTAAGTTGAATCATCCTAAGTTAGGGATTGTCTGTTTTTCCAAAAGTCCAAAGAAGTGAGTGGGAATCCAGGGTAAGAGACTGGGCTCATTGCCTGAGGCTAGCCCGCGGGCAGGTTTGGGGTTTGGACTTGAGTGCTGGCGACTGGCGACAGTCTGTCTGGGTGTTCCGTGGTGCCTGGCGCTGTGCAGTGCCTCAGGATCCTTGGCCCGTTGGTACTTGCCTTCTGTTTGGGTTCAGGACATCTGACAAATAATGATGCTGTGTATCAGATGGTGTAAATGTGCATGGGGAGGAGGAGAGGGAACATGGGGGTGGAGTGGGGCTTTGAGGTGGATGGAGAAAGCCTTTCACTTAAGAGGACCTCTGAGCAGAGGTGTGCAGCACAAGTGTACCGCATTCATAATCTAGAAGAGAGCCCTTGGCAGTTCAGAGGCTGCAACAAGCTGGGCGTGGTAGTACAATCCTGTAATCCCAGTACTTGGGAGCCTGAGACAGGAGGATTGCAGGTTTAAGGCCAGCCTCAGCAACTTAGTGAGACATTTTTAAAATAAAAAGTGATGAGGATATAGCTCAGTGATAGAATGTTCCTAGGTCCAATCCCCAGTACTACTACTGCTACTACTACTACTACTACTGCTGCTCATAGCTACAAATAATTGTGCTAGAGGCAACCATGTAGCAGTGGAGGGGCCAGTGTGACAAGTAGATCGAGCTTAGGGGTGTGGTAGATGGTGTCAGAGCTGTACCTGGGACCTGATTGTGGGGCTGTCTCGTGGGTAAACCAGAAGGACTTAGCTTTCTGCTCTCTGTAGCAGGAAGTCAGCAAAGGGTTTTGAACAAAGGAGTTACAGCTACCCAGTTTCTCTCAAAGGGATCACAGTGACTTCTAGTTTGGTAGACTAACGAGACACAGAAAGCAAAACTCTGAGCTGTGGTCCTCTGAGGTTTATCTCGCTTGCTTCCCTTCTGCCGATGGCAGTTACTTTCCGTTTTCCTGGTCATGAACGATGCTGCTGTGAGCAGTCTTGTGCGTCCCTCCTGGAGCGTCCCTTCCTCCAGGAGTATGAAGTTGCCAGGTCATTTCCACAGTGATTGTATGATACCTGTATGTTTTAAGACAGGTTTTATTGAAATGTAAGTTAAACATAAAAGTGCCTAATTCATAAGACACATGAACAGTTGTCACAGAGACACATTCGTGTGACCAAGTCAAGAATGAGAACAGTCAGCCTTCCAGTCCCCCCTGCTGTCTCCAGCTAGAACCTTGCCTAGTGTGCACCATGGATTTAATCTTTCATCATAATGGTATTTTCTCTACCATTGTGTCTCTATGCCTATGAAAACTAACTTTTTGTCTTAGTTTTATAACTTGTGACTTGACTGAAGTTTTTTGTTGTTTTTTGCAGTCCTGGGGGTTGAACTCGGGTGCTCTACTGTTGAGCTATGTGTCATCCCTTCTTATATTCTACTTGAGTCAAATTCTTACTAAGTTGATCAGGCTGTCCTCAAACTTTGATCCCCCTGCCTCAGCCCCCCAAGTCCATGGGATTACTGCACCTGGCTTGAATTCTCTTATTTTAAAAATTGGTTTATCATTGTATTTCTGGGATTTTTCAGGTATACAATTCAACAAATTAAAATGGCTTTCTTCCTCTACTGGATCTTGGGCCTCTAATAGTTTTTGCTTTTCTGATTGCATTGGCCAGTACCTCTAGTACAGTGATACAGGAGCAGAGACATCCTTGTGCGTCCATTTTTCATTAATGGCCCCAAATTTCCTGGATGAAGCAGGATTCACACTTTTCCAAACACACATATAATTCTCACCCTTTCCACAGTTCATATCTAATTTTCATAAAATTTGGACATTGACCAAATGCATTTAATACAACTTATGCATGAGATTGAATGTCATTGGCTTTCAAAACTGGCCTCCTAGTGGAAGGCAATCCTCCTACCTCAGCCTCTCAGTTTCTCTCTAGGAAATCCTGGTGGAGAAGATGGTGAGATGAAGGGTTGGGGGCCATGCTGAAAACTAGGAAGACACCCCTCGAGTCTTGTTCTTAGAGCCCAGTGTACTGATGGAGGGTGAGAAGGGGCCATCTGCATGGTGAGAAGCTGCGAAGTTCCTCCAGTGAGTCAGGATGCCTGTCTTCATTCCCCACAGGTCCTCATTTTCATGAGTGTGGGATGAACCTAGTGACTTGCTTACAATTAACAAAATTTAAAAAAAAAATTATATATATATATATATATATATATATATATATATATATATATATATATATATATATATATATATAATGACCTTTCCAACATTGATGGAAAGAATTGATCAGCTTTACTCTAATTTTTTTTATACTGGAGATTGAACCTAGGGTGTTTCCAACCCCAGGCTATACCCTTAGCCCTTTTTATTTTGGAACAGGGTCTCGCTAAGTTGCTGAGGGTCTTGGAAGTTGCTGAGGCTGGCCTCAAACCTATGATCCTATTTCAGCTTCCACAGTACTGGAATTACAGGTGTGGGCCACTATGCCCAGCTTCAGCCTTCCTCTTGCCACCCTCTCCTGCCCTCATACTTACTGTTCTGTTGGAAGCCAGCTGTCCTGTTGTCAGCTGCCAGATGGAGAAGACCATAAGAAACAGCAGGAATCCTCAGCCCTCAAGGAGCAAATTCTTCCAACAGCTATGTGTGTTTGGAATCACCTTCTCTTCTTGACATTACCTAATGAGACCCCATTTCAAACAAACAAAACAAAACACACACACACACACACACACACACACACACAAAACGAGCTGGAGGTGTAGCTTGTAGGCTAAATTCCCTTGAGTTCAATCCCCAGTGCCAAAAAATGAATAAAAATATCTGAAC
This sequence comes from Graphiurus murinus, assembly GCA_004027655.1. NCBI lineage: Eukaryota > Metazoa > Chordata > Mammalia > Rodentia > Gliridae > Graphiurus > Graphiurus murinus. The sequence goes on along the minus strand of PVLC010020294.1, from coordinate 16,357 downwards.
CAGAAACCTAAGAGCTTGTATCTTCCCAAATGAGTGTCTTTGGTAAATGTAGATCAGATAGACTTCATCTTCCATACCCTTCCAAACCACCACAAACTTATCTTTCAGTGTGTGTGTGTGTGTGTGTGTGTGTGTGTGTGTGTATGTGGTGCTGTGTCTAGAATGAACTCAAGACCATTCTTCTTCTTAGTAGTACCCAGACTTTGTCAATGGTGATTTTAATTAAGAAGATGTAGCAATTGCCCTTTCTTTTATTTTTCTATCTTATTGAAATGAAAAGTGTTACTAATATTTAACATTAGTTACTATTCTCATCTCTGACTTAACTTAGAAAATACAATAAAACTTGCAACACTATTTCCAAAGTACACTAAAAAGTCCCCAGGTATCCGAACACCTGCAAATTGATTTTATGGCCATGCAGCTGCAGGATCAGAGGAGTGTGAAGAGAAAGCCACAGTTGATTATTTGAGAGCTTAACCTCCTTTTTAGAGAAGACTTATTTGAATTCAGAATGCTTACCTAATAGGTAAATCAAATGAGTTTCCTGGATACACCTCATTAGAATTCTAATTTATTTTTCTGACAGGTTCCCCATATCCCCATGATTATGTAGAAATTGGCAAGGTGCTGCTGGGGATGCTTTCTACATTTTTTACACCATAGGTCTTCAAGTTTATAAAAGAGTTGCAGAGAGGAAGCATTTTTATCACAAAAAGCCACTGTATTGGGAGGTGTCTCTGGAATGGCTTAAGTCTTCATCTAGGTTGACCCAGATGGTCTCTGAACAGAGATATTGGAAGAAATATCAAGTCCCTTTACCATATACAATGAACACCTGGGGGTGTGTACTTTACTGTGCTGATAAAGCAAATATAACTGGATTACCCTGATGACTATGCATATATTTTTGTCTCTCACCACCTGGAAGTGCAGTTATCATCCATGAAAGTCTAGGATATTCTTATTTCCTTACACATGCGGGCTCTGCTTTTCTGTCTTTAGCTGGCATTTCCACTGGCCCCATGATTTCAGAAGGCTGCCTGGACTTTCCCAGCCTTCCATCTCCTGGCACGCTATCTCGCCCCACAGTGTTGAAGAATGGCCGCCGCTCAGCTCCTGATTTCCTGGTATGGACTTAACCCCATAACACTGAGAGCTATCTTGGTTGTCTTATTTTCCTAGAGGGTTGTTCTCCCTGAATCCTGAGTTATCCTGGTTTTCAGGGGTCCCATGACTATACCAACAGATCTTCAATTCCAACCCAGAAGAAAGGAGTGTCCAGTTTGAGAACAGTAGGCTACAAGAAAAAGGCTCCAAGAGAAGAACAGGATGTAGTTATTTCCCATGTATTGTCCAAGTCCTCCCTCTCCACCTGGTGTCCAGTGTTTGGGCCTGTGAGTTGGTTTTTCAAAAACACCTAGCACCAAGATTTCATCATTAGGTGATCTTCAGTGAGCACTTTAAAAGGATCCCTACTTTGAAGTTCCGCCTTATCCACTCGCAGTGGAATTCGCCATTTATAAACTTTTCCAGCCATGTCAAATAGAAACATCACAAAAGACACTGGGAAATGAGTGGAACTCAATGTTCTCTCACATTTTTATTTAGCAAAAGAAATATGGTTGTTGTTGATCCAAACTTAATGCACATAAAAATGCAAAATAACATATTTAACACTCTTTACTCTGTTCTGAAGTTGGTGCACAGTGCGAGCACCACTAACAGGACATCTCTCACTCTGCAGGCTCAGTTCATTAGTCGGATGGTGCTCATGCACAGTGCACAAGATTCGTGGCCCCTTCCTTTGTTACCCACATCCAAATTGTCCAAATGTACATCAAAGCATCCCCCACATTCCACCAGGTCTCCAATTTCCAGAACTGAATTTGCGGCAGATAAAACAGAATCAAATATTATTACTCAGCCTGGCACTGTGATGCATGCCTGGAATCCCAGCACTTGGGAGGCTGAGACAGGAGGATCACATGTTCAAGACCATCCTCAGCAAATTAGACCCCGTTTGAAAATAATAATAATAATAATAATAATAATAATAATAATAATAATAATAATATAAAAAGGGGCTGGAGGTATACCTCAGAGGTAGAATCCCCTCGTGCTCATTACCCAATACCAAACAAACAATACGACTCCATCCTATTGTATGGAGTACAATCCCATTGTATGGAGACATCACAATCTGCATTTTACTCACTTTTTAGGACATTTGAGTCTATTCATCTTTTGGGGATTGTGACTATACCTGAAATAAAGCAGACTCTTCCTAGTTTGGGTCAATGGAAGCCTAGTTTCTAGACCACACCTCCAGAGTGAAGCCTGGTGCATGTGTAGAGTGTGGGATGCATTGTAACTAACAGACTGTTCTCTGAGTGAGGACATCATTTTGTTTTCCTGTGGCTATGAATGGGGTTCCTAGGTGCTTCAAGTTTTCAGCTGTCCTTGGTAGTGGGGTCAGGAATCCTCTCTGCAGCCCTCTTAATGGGTGCTGTTCTGTTTCAGGGTCACTGTGCTCAGATTATCATCAGGAGTCATTATGTTGTCATTTCACAGAAAAACCAACATCCCATAGACTGGTGTTTGGGAATAAAGCAAAAGCTTATTCAGTGGTTACAGAATGGAGGAGAGAGAGCTTTTCTCATAAATCTGCTTTCCAGGTCTGGAGGATTAGGGGGTTGCAGATACAGGATGGGAATAATGAGGGAAAGGAAGAGGGCACTGAAGGAAAGGAATAGTCATGCGCTTTCTGGGAATTGGCACAGATCTTGTAGGAAACTTGGCGACACTTCATTTCACTCCTTTCATTGTCTGTTGTTTCTGGTCCTGCCAGCTGGTAGGTGTCTTTAGTCTTTGCAAGGTTTTTTGTTTGCTTGTTTGTTTTTGCTTTTAATTGGTACTGGAGATTAAACTTCTGTGTGTACTGCAGATTAAACTTCTATCTCTACGTTACACCCCCAGCCATTTTATTATTATTTTTCAATTTTTTCAATTAGAAACATGGTCTCCCTAAGTTGTTGAGAATCTTGTTAAGTTGCAGACGCTGGTCTTGAACCTGGAAGCCTCCTGTCTCAGCCAGGTACTGGGATGACAGGCATGTGTCCCCATGCCTGATTCACGAGGGGTCTTAATGAGAGAAAGGCTAGGCAAGTCTAGGTGTGGTGAGCCCTGTGTACAAGTTTTGGACAAAACTTTTCTCAAATGTTCATCAGGTCTGTGTGCAGAGTGGAGTGAAATCAGAACTGAAGGTTAAGAGGATACAGGACGAAGACAGAGATGCCCGGCATTTCCATCCCAACCCAGTCACCCGCTGATGAATCTACCTGCAGGCCCTGATGAAGCCAGTGTTTCAGCAAAAGTGTTTGTCAGGCACCGGGGTGCTGGCCTGTAACCCCAGTACTCTGAAGGCAAATATGGAAGGATCACAGGTTGAGGCCAACCTCAGTAACCTGGTGAGACCTTGTTTCAAAATAAGACATAAAATAGGGCTGGGGGTGTTGCTCAGAGGTAGAACAACCATGGGTTAACTCCCTAGTATCATAAATATAAATAAATAAACACATAAGTAAATAAAAAATAAACAAAGGCTAGGAGGTAGCTTAGAGGTAGAACACCCTGGTTTCAACCCTTATTACCAAAACAAAACATATTTTTTAAAAAATGAAGATGGTTACCATTGCTTACCCCAAGTCTATGGGGGTTAAAAGAAAGCATGAAGCCAAGTAGTTCAGGGCAGGGCGGAACTGGACGTTCACTTAGCTGTGGACGTGAGGCCTTAGCAGCTGCGCCCCGAGGATGCCCTGGGAAGGTGGGGGGAACGAGGGAACACCGGCATTACCCAGCAGCTCGAGGTGTGGTCACCACTTTGACTTGAGTCCAGCCTTGTGGAGCACTTTGACCAAAGCCACGCGCACCTCTCGGTTCCGCAGGCTGTAGATGAGGGGGTTGAGGGTCGGGGTGATTAGACTGTAGAACAACGACACCATATTGTCCTGCCGCGGGCTGTGGTAGTCACCAGGCACCATGTACATGAACACCGCCGCCCCATAGAAGAGCCCCACCACGGTGGCGTGGGAGGAACACGTGGCGAAGGCCTTGTTTCGCGCCTGGGCCGAGCGCATGCGCAGAACAGCCTGCAAAACTTTGCAGTAGGAGGCGGCGATCAGAGAAAGGGGCAGCACGAGAATCAGCACCCCAGAGGCGGACAGCGCCCGCTCATAGGCCGAAGTATCGGAGCAGGAAAGCTTGAGCAGGGCCGGCACCTCGCAAAAGAAGTGGTCCACGATGCGGGAGGCACAGACCGGGAAATGCAGGGTGACCGAGGTCTGGATGGAAGCATTTAGCACTCCTGCCAGCCAGGAGGAGCCCACCATTAGCAAGCACACCTGGCGTCGCATGAGTACGGTGTACTGCAGAGGGTGACACACAGCGACATACCGGTCATAGGACATCAGGGCGAGCAGGACGCCCTCTGCTACACCCATCATCGTCAGGAAGAAAATCTGAGCTGCGCATCCTCCGTAGGAGATGGAATCTTCTCCCTGCAGGAAGTCTGAGGCCATCTTGGGGATGGTGACCAGGGGGAAGCCGACGTCCAGCAAGGAGAGCTGGCTGAGCAGAAGGTACATGGGTGTGTGTAGCCGGGGGTCCACGCGGATCAAGAACAGCAGAACAGTGTTCCCCAGAAGGCCCAGCATGAACGTGGCGGTCACCAGGGAGAAGAGGAGCTGATGCGACTCCGAGTCACCAAAGAGGCTCACCAGAATGAAGTCCGAGGCCCCTGATCCATTGGCCTCCCTCATGTCTCATGCAGCATGCTCTAGTGTGCAAGAAGAACGGAGTCCCACAGCAAGAAGCTGCGTGGGAACGGCGAATCTTTTCACCCCACGTGCCAATTGAGATCCATCAGGGCCAGGTGTGGTGGTGCGCGCCTGAAATCTCAGTGCTTGGGAGGCTGAGACAGGAGGATCAAAGGCAAGGACAGCCTCGGCAAGTAGTGATATTCTCACAAGATAGCAAAACCCTGTTTCAAAATAAAAATCAAAAAGGCTGGGGACGTAGCTTGGAGGTAGAACGATCTTGGATTCTAACCACGGTGACACATACACACACACACAAACACACACCACACACAAAGATCTGTAGCAGTGGCGGTGATGGAAAACCTATGAAACCACAACTCTAAAATAGTAGATTATAGGGGGAAAAATCCTTGATCAGAGAAGGATGCTGGTCACAGGCTTGGGATGGGAAGGAAGCAGCTTGCGTTTCTGAATGTCTCAACCAGGACCCAGTCAAGAATGATCTACAGACAGGTGTGGTGGTACACGTCTGGAATCTCAGTACTTGAGAGGTCGAGGCAGGAGGATCGCAGGTTCAGTCAAGGCCAGCTTTCCAACTTTATGAGGCTCTCTGCAGCTTAGTGAGACCCTGTTTCTAACAAAAAAATAAAAAGGGCTGGTGGTGTAGCTCGGAAATAGAATGCTCCTGAGGTCAATTCCAGCAACACACACAAACTCAAACGAAACTGAGAAAAAAGCTATCCACTGATCCTTGTAGTAAAATATTTGAAGTATACAAGAGAATTAAATATGGGTATGCTATGCACATGCCCGTATTTATTAAAGCACAATTCACAATAGCCAATTGATGGAAGCAAACTAGATGTCCATGGACAGATAAATGGGTAAAGAAAATGTACCGTATACACACGATAGCTTTACTCAGCCACAAAGAAGAAACATTATGCCATTTGGAAAAAAATGGATGGACCTGGATGATATTATGCTAAGTGACATCAATGAGTCTCAGAAAGACAAGGGTCATATGTTTTATCTCATATTTGCAAGCTAGAGAGAAATAGGAAACACACGGGACTTCAGATCAATGGAGAGAGAGACCAGTAGAAGAGTGGAAGGGGGTAGATGGAGGAAACAGTTCAAACAATGCTCTGCCCATGTACAAAAGTATCACTGCCAATTTCACTAACGTGTACAGGAGGGGAAGGGGGAAAGTGGGGTGAGATCTGGGGGGAAATACAATGAGTGACGTGTGCAGGTCTGTCTGTATCACATTGAACCTCATTATGACATATAATTACAATGCATCAATAAAAACACATTAAAAATTTTCAAACAAACCAATGGAAAACTGAGACAGGAGGATCACGGGTACAAGGCCAGCCTCAGCAAATTGGCAAGACCCTCAGCAAATTAGCAACACCATGTTTCAAAATAAAAAAAAATGAAATATGGATGAGTACAATCCCCAATCCCAAAAAGTAAACATAAAAATATAAATCAATTGAAATAATGTATTAAATTTAAAGAAATCTTGGGAACACCTCACTATTTTTACATCTTAATACAGAAAAAAAAACTTAACACTCTTTTTAGTTTGCTTCCAACATTGAGCCAACCAGTCCCAGCTCATTTGTTTTTTATGGTACTGGGGAATGAACTCAAGAAGTGGAGGGAGTTCAACCTCTAAGCTCTACCCTTATCCCTATTTTAGTTTTCATTTTGAAACAGTCATGCCAAGTTGCTGAAACTGACATCAAACCCACAATCCTCCTGTCTCAGCCTCCCAAGTGCTGGCGTCCCAGGTATGCACCATGGCTCCTGGCTCCTCCATCTCTTAATACCTGCTGGAATAGCACTGATGGAAGACCCCCGTCAAGGGCTATTTAGGTGTCCAGATGAACCTGATCTTCTGCACACCCACATCTCAACCCAGGAAAGAGCAGCCACCATTGAGCAGTTACTTTGTCATAGGCATCTGGGGAAGTGTCCCGTGTTTAATGTTGTGATTCCTAAGGTTCCAGAGAGGGACGATGTTTATGGTTGCATACGCCATGGATGTGATTAATGCTCACCATTCACTTACACATGAATCACCTGGTAAAACTGTGTTGCGTGCTACTTATGCCAAGTTTAAAAACACGGTGTATATGTGTTGTCATTTACCCATGTTTTTCTGGCTGAGAAGATAGAGATTACAGGGGAGTAATGACTTGTCCAGCGTCATCCAGTCAAGAGGTAACACATGGGGTATGGACAAAAAGCCAGGCACATTGGCACACCACTGTAACCCCAGTACTTGGTAGGCTGAGGCAGCTAGATTACAGGTTCAAGACCAGCCTCAGTAACTTAGTGAAGCCCTCAGCAACTAGATGAGACCCTGATTCAAAATAAAGAATAAAATAGGACTGGGATTGTAGCTCAGAGAGAGAATGTCTCTGAGTTCAATCTCTATTACCAAAAAAACAAAAAAGGAGAGGTGTTTAGAAAAATATTTAGGGCTAGGGATGTAGCTCAGAGGTATTGGGTTCAATCCCCAGTGCCACCAATGGAAAAAAGTAAAAATTAACTCTTCTCAATCAGGGCTGGGACATCTCAGTTAATCCTACATTCATCTTCACTTGAGGAGAAATCCCTTGACACATTCTAAAGTTGTGCTTTGACTTCTTCATTTCCCCATTGTCCTCAGGAATGCCAGAATTTAGTCCTTTGTTGATACTGCATGGAGATCTCAATTATTTATTTTCATGTTGTCCAGAAAACCCTCATGTCTCTCTATAGCATACAGCAGGACCTAGACTCTTGGTCACTTTAATGACCAAATGGTGACAAGATGGTTTGCAGGACACTGTAACACATGTTGTTTATGTAATTCTCACATTCAGTTATCATAGCTCAGGGATCCGTAGCAGAGACTACTCAATAAATAGTTTTTGAATCTGGGCATGGTGGAGAATTCCTATAATTCAAGGACTTGGGAGGCTGAGGCAGGATGATCACAGGTTCAATGACAGCCTCAGCAAGGAGTGAGACTCTCCTAAACCTAGTGAGACCCTATTTCAATATAAAAATAAAATAGTGGTGAGGGTGTAGCTCAGAGATAGAATGCTCCTATATTCAATCTCTAGTACCATGATTAAATAAAAAAGATACCCAATATGTTTGTAGAGAAGAATCCCTTCAGTTCTGTGTATCCAGCCTGCCACAAATATCACCTCTCTGAGACATGACTGGGTTCCCCAAACCCTCACTAGCCTGAGTCCCAAGCTGTCTCCCCACTCACCAGGATCCACATGCAGATGGCGTGAGGGGCCCTCTTCAGTACTCCACGAGCAGTTAAACCACATTTATCCTGAGATGGTCCCCATAAAGCCTCCCTATGTTCCGGCACTGAGGAATTTTTACCTGGGCTGCATCAGTTACTGTAAATACAACATCATCACCATCCAGGGATCCTGGGAGCCCTGTTGCATCAGAATTCCTGTGGGACTTTCTTAGTGCTGGGAGAAAATTAGTCACAGAGGAAGCCTAGAACACTGGAGCACACCTTGTCTCCAGAGGATGATGGGAAAAAAAAACATCCACTCACCCTCAGCTCACCACAGGGAACATCTCATCTCTCATCAAATTGTATGATGGGCAGCATCAATGGGGATATTTGAGCATGGCAAGTAGTTGGGCCTTTCCTGTGGCTCCAACTAGGAGAGGGAGATCAGAGAATCCATTACTGTAAAATGACCACCATGCAAAAAAAAAAAAATAATCTGATGTCTAGATTGCTGTTGAGTTAAACGGTGAGCCCACGTTGGTGGCACGGAACCAGAGGCTCTGATATGTCTTTCACCATCACTAGATGAACAATTGTGTAAAGATAGATAGTTCTAGTGTCCATGATAGAGCCAGTGGAAAGGAGAGAGACTAGAGAGCCAGTTTACTCTGAACATGGCCAATATTGCACTGAATGACAGGTGAACCTCTCAAGGAAAAGGCAAAGAGAAGCCGGGCGTGGTGGCGCACGCTTGTAATCCCAGCATTGGGGAGGCTGACACCAGAGGATCCGGGTTTGTGGCCAGCCTCAGCTACCTAGTGAGGCACTCTGCGACCTGGTGAGACTCGGTTTCAAAATAAAGAATAAAAAATAGGGCTGAGGGTGTAGCTCAGAGGTAGAATGCCCCTAAGTTCAATCCCCAGTACCACACACACACACACACAAAAAAAAAAGGCAAAGAGAATTGAGAAAGGCAGCTTGATGCAAATCTGAAAGAAAAATGAGACCACAACATATAAAGAATAAACCTTAACACTAAGAAAAATAAGTAACCCAATCAAAACAAGGGCATTCAAACTGAGCAGAAATTCTCAAAAGAAGAGATACAAACAACCACTAAATATATGAAAAAATATGCAACATCATTAACAATCAGGAAAATGCAAATCAAAACGTCACTAAGATTCCATCTGACTCTAGTTAAAATGGTAATCATCAAAAACACAACACGATAATTGTTGGCGAGGATGTGGGGAAATAGGAACTCATACACTGTTGGTGGGACTGGAAATTAGTGAATCCCTGTGGACATAAGTGTGGAGGTTTCTCAGAAGATTGGGAATGGAACCACTTATGACCCAGCAATAGCTCTCCCAGGCATCTTTCCAAAGGAAATGAATACAGAATATTATAGGGATACAGGCATCTCCATGTTTTTCGCGGCACAATACAGGATAGCTAAGTCATAGAACCAGCCTAGGTGTACATCAACAGATGAATGGATCACAAACAATGGGATTTTACTCATCCATAAAGAGGAACACAATTACGTCATTCGCAGGAAAATGGATGACACTTGAGAATATTATGCTAAGCAAAATTAGCCAGTATCAAAAAGTGAACAGTTGTATGTTTTCTCTCGTATATGGAAGCTAGATGGAAATTGGAAACAATAATTTTCTCAGATAAACAAGCAGACTCCAACGGCGTAATGGAGTGGAATTAGGAGAAAGAGGAGGAGGTTGGAGACTTAATGAAGGTAACACTTGAAATAATGCCAATCTCACAGACCTGTATTGGCAAGAGGAGAAAGAAGGTAGGACCCAAGGGAAAATGCTGCAAGTGCTGTGTGCATGTATATTCTGATACCTCTGTAACCCAGTATCATGTATGACTAAAATGCACCAAAAATATTCTATTTAAGCCATGTGTGGTGGCAGACATGTATACTACCAGTACCTGGGAGGCTGAGGCATAAGGATCACAGGTTCAAGGCTAGTCTCAGGAATTTAGTGAGAATTGTCTTCAAAACAAATAATAAAATAGGGCTGGGGGTGTAGCAGAGATATAGATCTTCTCTGGATTCAGTTCCCACTACTATTAAAAATATTCTATTTCTGAACAAGCATTAACATCTTGCGAATATGGTAGTGTATACTGGTAGTTCTTACAAAACCACGTGGACAGAGGAGCAGCATGAGGGGGAAGAGTGACCATCAGGTGGCTCAGGGGTAAGTCTTAGCCCTGCTCCAGCACCAGCACAGGCTAGACCAAGGATGCTCCTCAGAGATGGCCCTGCCATGGCCTGTGGAATCAGCGTGAGTAAGGTTCCCAAGGCTCTGGGAGATCTTGGAATTGCTCTTTGACTCTTGTGAAGCAAAGTGTGTCTCAAACACTGGAGGGTTGCAGGGCCTGGGGAGTGGGGTGAGGTACCAGATGATATACCTGTCAACTGGACAAATTTGGTTTTCAAAGCTCCTATAAATAGGAAGGGTATCCACACATGCCTAAGAGAGCAAGGTGTTCTTTAGAGATGTGAGAAAGGCAGCTCATATTCATCTTTTCTTATTATTATCATTTTTATTTTATTTTTTTGTAGCACTGGGGATTTTACCTAGGGACATTCTATGTCTAAGCTACACCTCCAGCCCTATTTTATTTTGAAACAGGGTCATTTTAAATTGCTGAGACCAGCCTCCAACCTGGGATCCTCCTGCCTCAGCCTCCCAAGTACTTTGATTAGAGGCATGCACTGCCCTGCTCAGCTTACACTTAGGTTCATAAACCCTTTTGTCAAGAGGCCAGTGCATACAAAACTGTAGTCTTGTTTCTACTTAGAGCAGAAGCCAAGATGTATTTATTTTTCTTCCCTGTGTTCAGGAATCCTTAGATAGCAGCTGGTCTACTGAGATTCAGACACTGGGGCAACATTGGGGCCATTTTCTTCCTCAACCAGATTCCCCAGAGGTATTTTGAATGGGTATTTTCTATGAATTTGTACTATATCAACTTTTATGAGAGCAGCTTAGTTTTTTTTTGTTTGTTTGTTTGTTTTTTAATTGTGGTGCTCTGGGTTGAACCCAGGAGCATTGTATCTCTGAGCTACACTTCAAGCCCTCTATTTTTTGTTCTGAAACAGAGTCTCACTGCAACTCTTCTGATCATCTTCTCCTTGGCCATCTCTTCTCCTCCAGCTTTGACAATGAGGGAGAAGAACTTGTACTTATAGTGCCACGGCTAACTTTTTCCTTGCTCTTAATTTAGATCGCCAGGAAATCTCATTTTTTGTGTGTGTGAATTACATTAAATATTTATTCCCACCAGCTCTTGAGTTGGCTTCTGTTCCTTCTCATTTCTCCATGTTGTGATTTTCAATGTAAGGTTACTTTGTGTTAATGCTTTAAGAAAATATTAATGACATATTTTAACCAGGTCCCAAATGGCAGTGCCTTATCTGATTTAAAATAGCTTTCTGAACAGTTGTGTTAACATACGTTTTCTTCTCATATACATCTATATTTCTTCTTCTGTTGGTCAGTTTTGGGCAGGACATTCTTACTTGTGGAATCTGAACTCCTCCTCTGTTTTCACAAATTGTTGCTTTTGTTACTTTGCATTGTATACTTGAGAGCCCTTTACAGGCAGGGTCCATTTGCTCTATGGAAAATAGATCCCCGCCACCCATTCTGCCATTCAGATCTCCCCGGTGCTTACTTTTATATATTTGAATTATTACAAGTTAAAATGTACTTTTAATCATTTTTACTTAATTTGTGTGATTTTTTTCTTAATGAGGAGAACGGTTTTTCCACCACTGCAGTTGGTAATAAATTATCTTAACATTATCTTACCATTTATTTGTCAAATTCAAACCTGTTAGAGGTTGAATACTTGAGATTCACAAAGAAGATAGAATGCTCAAGAGATGATGTGGTGTTCAGTTTGGATCATCAACTCGACTGCATCATGAAAGAGCTGAAATTCTGTGACTTTGGGTGTGTTGATGTAATTATTGTTTATGTGATGGCAGACTGAGTGGGAAGTCCTGCCCTAAAAGTAAGGCAGCACAGTTCTAATAGGCACAGAGACTGGATGAAAAGAGAAAGCCGCATGCATGCATGCATGGTTATTCCTCAAGAAAGCTCATCTGCTCTGGTCTGAGGTATCTGCCTCCTGATCTTCAAATTGGACCTTCAACATCTTTTCTCTGGAGAATTTCCTGGCCTTTTCAACGTGGGTGTGGACTGAATTATTAGTCTCTCCAATTCTAAGGTTCCAGCTCTTAGACCACTTGACCAGCTATTAGTTCCTCTGACTCCCCGTATGCAGTCGGAAACTTGGGACTACACTGCTTTGGATTGTAAGCTGATTTGATATATCCCCTTTTACCTTATATGTGTCCTGTGAATTCTGTTACTCTAGTGAATCTTGACCAATAGAGAACCTAAGCATGATATATAGGTTAGATTGATGAGAGAGAGAGAGAGAGAGAGAGAGAGAGAGAGAGAGAGAACATTTGGTTGTGTGTATGTGTCTTCACAATGGTCTAGGAATAGAAAATCCAGGGCTTGACAAAAGCATAATGTTTGGCCCTTTTTATGTAAATCGTGGTGACCACTGCATACAAAAAGCCACATTGATTTTGAATTTGGATATTATGTTTTCCCCTCCTCCTCTTCCTTCTCTTCCTTCTCTTCCTCCTCTTTGTTCTCCTCCTAGGTTCAATTACCAGAACCAAACGGACTAAATGACTCCAACCTGAACAGTGCCATCCCATTGTATGGATAAGTTACAATCAACATTCTACACACAGTTTAGGATATTTGCACCCCATCCGTCTTTTGGAGATTATGACTAGAGCTGAAGTAAAGCAGACTCTTCCTAGTTGGGGTCAACGGAAGTCTAGTTTCTCTAGAAAACATCTCCAGCGTGTGAAGACTGGGTGCATGTGCAGAGCGCATAATGCATTATAACAAACAGACTGCTCTCTGAGTGAGGGTACCATTTTGTTTTCCCATGGTCACAACCGGGATTCTTAGGTATTCTTTGTTTTCAGATACCCTTGGTAGTTGGGTCAGGAATGCTCACTGCAGCCCTACTAATGGCTGTGTGGCGTTTCAGGGTTATTGTGCTTGAATTTCTATCAGGATTATGAGGTTGTCTCAGAACCCAAACTCAAAAGCTTATTCCACGCACACACACACAAAACCAACATCCCACAGTGTTTGGGAATAAAGTAAAAGCTTATTCAGTGGTGACAGGATGAAGGAGAGGGAGCTTTTATTACAAACAAGCTTCTCAAGTCTGGAGCATTGAAGGTTTGCAGATATAGGGTGGGATAATAAGGGGAAGGGAGAGAACAATGAGGTGAAGAAGTAGTCGTGCACTTCCTGGGAGTGGGTGCAGGTCTTCTAGGAAGCTCGTGGACATTTTATTTCACTCCTTTCATTGTCTGGTGTTTCTGGTCCTGGCAGTAGGAACATGTCTTTAGCCTTATTGAGCATTTGTGTGTTTGTTTTTCTTGATACTTGAGATTGAACCCTGGGACATTCTGTGTTTTTTAATATTTAGATATAAAATGTCTAAAGAGCTCATTTATTAATACTAAGGGTTGATCTAATTGAGTCATGGGAGTTATGATCTCAGAAGTGGGCAAACCCATTGTAATGGATTTACCTGAGTGGTACCAGGTAGACCAGTTGGGCGTTGATAGAGGAGGTGTGGTCCTTGGGGGTATGGGCTTGGAGACTATATATAGTTTCTCCTCCATCTGCTCGCTATCTTGCTTCCAGCCTCCATGATATGAGTACAACCCATGTGCATTTCCTCTCTCCCCTTCCTGCCACCATGTCCTGAGATCCCCAGTCCCTAGCCTCATGTGGACTGAGCCAAAAACCATAAGAAAATAAATCTTTCCTCTAAATTATGCTTAGAACCTACAAGCATCCCAAGTACCGGGATGACAGGCGTTTGCTACCACATCAAGCTCACAAGTTTTTTTTTGTTTGTTTTCTTTTTTTGGAACTTGGGATTGAACCCAGGGGCATTCTACTTCTGAGTTACACCCCGTGCTCTATTTTTATTTATTTTGAAACAGGGTCTCCCTAAGTTGTGGAGGGCCCCACTGAATAGTTGAGGCTGGTCACGAACCTGTGATCTTCCTGTCTCATCCTTGCAAGTACTGGAATTAAAAGCATGTGCCACCATACCCGGCTCACCAAAGCCCAGCTTTTTTCTTAACGAGAAAAAAGCAATGCAAGCCTAGGTGAAGTGGAGCTTGTTTTGGGCAAAACATTTCTCAAACGTTCAACAGATTTATGTACAGAGTGGAATAAAATCAGAAACAAAGGTTAAGATGACAGAATAGTCAGAACATAAAGACAGAGGTGCCCTACTTATCTGTCCCAACCCAGTCACCCAATGATGAATTTGTAGGCCCAGGTGAAGTCAATGTTTTCAGCAAAAGTGGGTCAGGTTTTTGAAGAGAAATCTATATCCACTATTCCTGTCATCACTCACATGACAGAGTTGTGCTTTACAGCAAAGATAGCAGGAGACTGAGGATGTAATTTCCGGCATTGTGAGATTCAAAATCAGTGACTTCTAGGTCAATAAACACAAAGAAGCATGGCTTTCCCTCTGTAACAATGGGGAACACATGTCCAGTGTTCTCTTTGGTGCCCTCCAGAGAAGAGTCGGCTTAAGTCTTTTGCCTATTATTTAACAGGGTCATTTACCCTCCGTCCTCCATTGGAATTATGTAAACTCTTTGTTTTAAAGTATTTGTCATTTATTTATTTTTAGTACTAGACATTGAACCCTGGGGATTCTACCTTTGGTCTGCAGCTGCAGCTTCTTGTTTTTTTTAAACAGGATTTTGCTATTTTGCAGAGGGTCTCTCTGAGGTGAAAAGGCTGGCTTACAATGTGTGATCCTCCTGTCTCATCCTCCCAAGTACTGTGATTCTAGGCATGTGCCACCCTGCCTGGCTTTTATTTATTGCTTGTTGCATCTGAATTATACAGTATAGTGGGTTGAATTTGGGAATATTCACACACATATAGATATAGATATACATTTAGATTTAGATATAGATTAGATAGATATAGATATATGGATATAGGTATAGATATATATCCACAGTGAGTTAAGTTTCACTCCCTAATACCTGAGTTAAGTTTAATTCCTAATACATCAAAACTCCCTTACCCTCCCTAATTCTATTGGAATTCTCATCCTTCTACTTTCATGCTATCCTGCCCCTTTTTATTCCTGTAATTTTCCCTCTAACTTCCATATAAGAGGGAAAATGTGTGATACTTTCTGTGGGTCTGACATACTTTGCTTGAAATTTTGGTCTCTCATTACATTTTCTGGCAAATGACATAGATTCATTCTTCTATGGGGCTAGAGAAAACTCTGTGTGTTTGGACACTATTTTCTTTTTAAAAATTGTTTTATAAGTACCTTGCAATGATGCATCATAACGAGATTCAACGTGATACAAACACACATGCATGCCGCAGCTCTCGGCGTGTTTCCCTCTGCATCGCACACACCCCCACCCTCCTCATTCATTACTGAAATAACTAGGTAGTATCTTCACATACAGCACATTAGAAGATAAGGAAAACATGGTGTACACACACATGCATAAGGCAGAGAAAAACCTGTAGACTGGCTGGAGAGGGCTGAGGAAGGGGGAAGAGGGACTATTGAAGACGAAAAGAGTTGAGAGTTTGCTAAGGTGATATGTGAAAAAGGGAGAAAGGTAGATATCTAGGGACGCACACCAATAGCTGTGCACCTGTACGTTTGTATAAAATGCTATGAGATAGAATTGCGATGCACTGATGAAATGATTTTTTTAAAAGGGGGATGGATGGATCTTGCTAATAAGCAATGTATTGTTTCCCTTTAATAATATCCAAATAATTCAAAACTAGAGTGCTTTAGATTTTGTTCCAAACTTTAAAAATGGGAGGGAGATTTATGAGGCAAACCCTCAGACTATCTATTTCTCCCAGAACTTTTGTCCTTCAAACTTTCAAAAGAGTTCTTATCAGGTCTTAGGAGAATGATGTAGCACTTGGGAGCAAAGATGCAGCCCAGGAGCCCCGCACTGGAGGCCAAGATGGAGAAGACCTCCACGGCCAGCATGGCCTTCCCCTTGGTGCTGTGGTAGACAGGGAGGAAGGTGACCCAGACACTGCAGAACAGCAGCGTGCTGAAGGTCAGGAACTTGGCTTCATTGAAGGTGTCGGGCAGGTTC
>PVLC010020293.1:0-29447 GCA_004027655.1 Graphiurus murinus | reverse complement strand
ATCTGGAGGTATGACAGGTCAAAAGAGAAAGATAATCTGTATCAGTGATGCTCAGGAAAGCTCTCAGAGAAAAATCCTTTGAGTTGACACAATACAGAAAATCAGGGATTAGAAATCAATCCTTTGTTAACCTTTGTCTGCAGTGTGATACCAAACAGGGTAATGCATCTAGTTTGGGATCTTCAAATAGTGAAATGCTTTGGAGAATCTGGAAAGTGCTAGCAAGTATCATAAAAAGGATGGAATGCCAAATAGGAAATAGTTGAAAGAACTTAGGTCCATTGACAGTAGCTGGAGAGGATGAGAATTATCTTTAAGTTCCATGAATTTTATCTGGAAGGGATCATTGGGTGGAGTCTAGAGTATCAGCACCTTCACTGATGATTTTACCTGTGACTTTATGCAAATCATGTCACCTTGTCAACATTTAGTCCCATCATCTACAAAACAAAGAAATTGCATTAAATTATATATAAGGTCTCTCCTAGATGTAAAATCATGGAATTCTAGATAAGTGAAGGGTGCATGTATGAAAGGTGATGAGAATCTGTTCATGAAATTCAAAGAAGGCAATCAGCAAATGCAATGGGCTGAAATAAAAGGAAAAGAAGTATGCATTTAAACATAAGCTCATTTCCTTCGATTTTCATTAGGTCTCTTTAGATATTATAAAATTAGGACTCACAACTGTTTGCTAGAGAAAGTTTCAGCATAATAGCCTTTATTTGGTGCTTCTGATGGATCAAGTGCTATATTTAACCATGAACATTTATTGCATTTAATATTTAGACCTATGAGATAGATGCCCTGATTGCCCTCATATTGACAAGGAGGAAACAAAGGTTGCAGAGGTGAAATAGTTCACCTCTGATCACATAGGCACTCAAAGGCAGAATGGGGGTTGGACCTCAGTCTGTCCTGTTGCAAAGCACTTGCTCTCATTCTGGACAACCTCCTCTTGTCTTAGACCAATACCAGGTCAATTTATGAGATACCTTATTTCATTTTGTGATCATGAAATTGCTGATAAAATTTTGAAGACATTTTTTTTTCAGATATGACTGATCAAGGAACAAATACAGAAATAAAAGTTCTATTGCATTTTCTCATGTCAGCGTATACAGAGGCTTTATGTGCTTCTCTGGGAAGAAAAGGAAATACAGCTGTTTTGCAGGTAATAACAGTTTATTTTATGTCCTATTTTCTTTAACAGTGATTGCTCTTACTTGAAAACTCTCCTGGCATTTTGTAGGCAATAAAAACGTAAAAAGAATGCTCTTTGCAGAGAGTTTCACAAGCCTGGCCCCCAGTTCTAATCTACAGCAGAAGGCATTTGTAAACTGATTTCAAAGTAGCTTATCAATACATCCAACAGAAATGTAGATTCCAGGACCCCTCTCCTGACATGCCTCAGGTCAACCTGTCCATCATTGAAACCTCCAAATGCCATTGTGAGAAAAAATAATCACTCTAATTTGAGAAAATGAGGAGGAAAATGTTTCTTGCAAGGCAGAAAGAGAAATGAAAACTATTGCAAGGTAAAAAGTAAATGCAATTGGGTGTTAACAATATTAATAGCTCTCTGATTAAATATCATTGTCCAGGCTCTGAGTTAGTCTTGAGCAGAATTTTAAAAGAATGTTCAGGAAGGACCATGTCAAGAAGCCTTTTTGCTTGCCGCCCATTTTTCCCTCTTCCTTGATCTCTATAGGGCCCTAGTCCCCGTGGCCCCCTGGAGGCAAATCTTGTTTTCTGAAACTTCCTGATTCTCCTTTGGGTCTCATTAGGCCTTACTTGCCATTGATGAATTAATCAGGATTTATAGGCATGGACAGCACTAAATTATTTGCCTTTTAGATTTTAGAAAAATAAAGTACCTATTTTAAACTAATTGCAGTGTACTGAGCATCGTGTCATGTGCTTCATGGAGATGAGCTCTGAGTCTTCAAGAGCCCCTTGAGGTAGATATTCATGAAAGAGAAAAGGGAGTCTAAAGAGGCCAAGGGATTTAAGGCCCTTACGAGATGGACTGGGAGATAATGGCAGGGAAACTCCTGCTTTCCCCCTCATCCTGTGCTACCTCCCCAGGCCAACTTAGTCATGGCCCTTGGAGACTCTACTAATAGAGGTTTCAATGTTAGTTTCAAACATAGGTTTATAAGCATAGATTTCTTTACTAACACTGGAGACTTTATTAACATAACATAGGGTTCTCAGGCTTCCGGCAGCCCTATTGCAAGAGTGAGGCAGGAGAACTGCCCAGCAGATGCATCTCCTTTCAACTGAAGTAACTCAGGAATTTCTATCCTGACTCTCACTGCCTGCAGGTATCAAACAACAATAGAATAATACCCCACTATTAATTTATAAGTGTATAATATAGTA
The DNA here is from genome assembly GCA_004027655.1 of Graphiurus murinus. Lineage (NCBI taxonomy): Eukaryota > Metazoa > Chordata > Mammalia > Rodentia > Gliridae > Graphiurus > Graphiurus murinus. The sequence continues at coordinate 27,062 of PVLC010020293.1, read as the reverse complement.
CTTTGTCATATTTCTTCAGCTATCTCAACAATGAGATATTTACCCCAGTAGTGTTTGCTTGTCTTAGTTGCTATTGAAAGTTTGGAGAGGTAGCAACACTATCCCTGGAACAGAGAGGGACAGTGGAAATTTGGATATTTTAATATTATTATGTTGTCCCATTGCTAGGGACTTAGAGGGAACTTGGTGAATGTGAGTGAGTTATTTTTCTTTGTAATGCTGGGGATCAAACCCTGGGCCCCGTGCATGCTAAGCATGGACTCCAGTACTGAACTACACACCCAGCTCATTTTTTTTTTTTTAATGGTAATGTCTATTCAGGAAAGAAGCAGATTGAGAAAACCACATGACCTACTACAATTTATTGCTATTGAGGTCAGGATGTCTACAGAGAAACAGGTGAATAGAGGATGTTGCAATTTGTGATGCCACTGTTGATTAAACAGATGACTTAAAGGATAGTGAAGGGTCATGGTTCTGAGAGCAAGACCTGCTGGGCAAGGAGGATACTATGCAGGTGCATTTCAGCATTTTAAAGATGAATTGGCAGATTAGACAGCCAAGAGCAACACCTTGGAATGCTGTCAGTCCACAAGCATTAACAAGTGCCATAGACAGGAGTATCTACTCACCAAGCAGAGCAAGTGCTGCAGGAAGAGTCCACAGGACAAGCGCCACAATAAGATTTTAAAATATGTGCAATAAAGTTTAGTGGAAAGCTAGAAGCTTGGCATCTCACATAAGAATTTCTGAATCGTACAGATTTCCTGCACTTAGAATATGAGGAATGCTAATATTGTTTGCAGTACACATAAAGAGAGTTCTTTCCCTTGCTCAGATATTTTGTGCTAAAAACTTCTTGCATTTTCCCAAGTGGAAGGGTCATTTGTGTGATTAAAAGTGACCTTATGAAGTTAAATATCCAATCCTTAATAAAGAATCACTGAAATATAAGCAAAGTTACTAGAGTTTTAATGTCCCTTTTTTTCCTCCCTAGGTTTGGTAGTTGTAGGGATTGCCCTGAAAATGTAGCTCTTATTATGTTGTCTTACTATTTATAACAAATAGGTGGTTATCTCCTGCAGGCCAGATTGCTCTCCTGATCCTTTCAGCTTCCAAGTTACCAAGTTTTAACAGTATTTTTCTGGGGTAATATTTGGCATGTACTTCCAATAATTAAAAAGTTAAATGTAACTACAAAATGACCTTAAGAAAAGGCAAATGTAGTATTAACTCTAGCTATATCTTATATAGCATTTATCTATTTGTGTGTCTATGAATCACTTGTAAACATCAGAGAATAGGAAGGGAAAGGTAACTGCTACCTACTCAACAAGCATCTGCTATGAGGAGTATTATGGTAGAGAGTCAGGACATTTACTCACCATAATTAGGATGTTATACCAATAATTCCCATCCTACAAGGATGTTGAAATCAAGAAGGCAAGAGCAATTTGCCCAAGTTCAGACAGTTAGACAGTTTGTAAGTAGAAGAATCAAGAATTAAACAAATAGCTCCAAAACTATTATCCCCAAATTCCACCTCTCCATCCTTTCCTCCTGTCTACACTACACCACAATGCATCAAATATAGCAACCATTTGTTATTTATTTGTTCTAACTGGTTGTGTGTGTGTGTGTGTGTGTGTGTGTGTGTGTGTGTGTGTGAGTGTGTTATACTGGGGACTGAAACAAGGGGCATTGAGCTAAACCCCCAGACCTTTTTAATATGAAACAGGGTCTTATTAGGTTGCTGGAAGTCTTACTATCTTGCTGAGGTTGTCCTTGCACCTGTAATCCTCCTGTCTCAACCTTCCAAGTACTGGGATTACAGGCATGTGCCACCATGCCTGGCTTCTATCTGGTCTTGATAAATGCATTGCAAATATTCTTTCTTGGCCAACTACACTTGCTTATATTTCATGTGCAGGAGAAAAATGATGAAGAGACATAGCCCAGAAGTTGAGTGCCTTGTTTAATGCTGACCTTTTACTAGAAGATGGGTAATTCACAGGATTAATCTACAATTATTGTCTATTTAAAATTTAAAATGTAGAAACATCAAAGGACCTCAGATGCCTCCTCTTTCATTTTACAAACCAAGAAACTGAGCCCCACAGTGACATAGCTAGATATAATTCATCAGCCAGTCACTTATCAAATGGGGCAGCAGAGAATTTTATTTCAGCATTATTCAAGCAGTGATTGGCAGGAAATAATCTATTATTTGTCATTTGGATTTTCAGCACTATTTTTAAAATCACGTTTGCTGAAATAAACATGTATCTTCAGAACAAATGAATTACTGATATGTGCTTCTTGCCTAGGATTATGAGTTTCCTAAGTGTTAGATTGAATCAAACTATAAGGAAAACAAAACCAGGGAGAACTAATCTTTGCAGATTAATTCGGTTCTTCCACCCTAGTTTATGAGGCAGCAATCTTGCCATGCTTATCGATTATCAGACAAGACTACTAATCCCCTTAAGGTCATTAAGTGTACTTAATTAAAGAGCAGTTAGCAAGCTTCTCTTTACTAAAGTAATGTGGCTGTTAAAAGTGATTTGTACTTTGCCAATATGGCTGCTATTAATCTGAAGGACAATTTGTCATTTATATTTTCCCAAACAAATATATTTGGTAGGTCAAATGAGTGCTGATATTTATCATGCAACCCTCTTGATGCACAGTATCTGTAATTGTCAATTAAGAAAAAAAGTATCCAGTTGGCCTATCTGTATAATAGAACAGTCACTTCTATCTTTTGGGCATCATTCCCAATTATTGTTTGCCTCACTATCTGATACTTTAGAAAAAGTACCACTTTTGCCAGTGGTGTTGTAGGGAACAGAGTTGATTTGGAAAATAAAATTATATCTTTGTAACCAGCTGTGTTACACAAATAATTTAAACAAGAATGAAAGAAACAGATACATTTGCATTATACAGTAGTTCCTGAGTTTGATTAAACAAAAACTAAAATTAAAATTGAGTTACAAAATTCATAGTTAGAAATCTTAGGTTGCTGCATCTGTACAGTTGTAGAACTGTGCAGATGACTGCATTTATTAACCCACCTCCTTAACCATTCTTCATTTGGTCGTATTCCCTTCAATATCTTCACATGCGATTGTCTCAGGGTTGTGCCTGCAATATGATAAGTGTTTAATGACAGAGTATCAAGCACTCATGCAGATGACTGACTGGATATTAAGGAGTTCCTATGGAAAAAGAAGAGTAATCACATAAAACAGTGCCACCTTTCATAAATGTCCCAGTGATGAGGTAGAAGAGAAGGAATAAAATTTAGGTAGGAAGGAGACACTGGGAGGAAAAAGAAAAATATAGTTTTTAAATCTGGAGAGTTCTAGCTGACCCCACCCTATAGGGTGTGCTCAAAATCTTAGGAGAAAAGTCTCAGTGTGCCACACCTTTTTAATCCCCTGAATCCCAGCCCCCACTTGAGATTCCTTAGGACAAAGGTCAGATCTCAGCCAGAGACCACTAGAAACCTGAGAAAGGAGGAGGATCTAACTTGGAACATCTACCTATCAACCACCAATACCTGAAAAAGGAAGACGTCCAGACTGCTTCTATGCCCACCCCTTTTGAAAGTTTATAAAAAAGGCCCGCTTCCTCTCTTCCACTCTCTTTGCCCGCATGGCCGGGAAGATCTCTGCTTACCTGTTTTCCCCAAGTCCCTTGTTTCCCTAAATAAATACCTGCCTTTTGTCCCCGACTGGCACGTGTTAAAATTCTTTTTATCAGGGAGGCCAAGGACCCAGGAGTGGGACCACATTTTATCCCACGACACCAGGAAGAGCCTGTTGGGTGGAGTTGACATAATGTATCCATCTAGAATCTTATAGAATGACCCAGGATGTTTCTAGCACTCACAGAAGGGATGGAACACCTGGATGTTAGCAATGGATTAACTTTCAGATCATCGCCTTTCTCTTTCTTTCCTCTAGGCTCCATTTCTATTTCTCAATTTAAAATGGATTCATAAGGCAGTTATCTCATTTGAAAACATGTAAGAAAACATTCAGTTCCCCAGAGAAAAGAAAACATAGCAAAACAACAAAGTTTTGTTAACATAGATTATTTTATATCTGTTTCTTCAAATTACAGCCCAAAAGATTAGACCATGATAAATGGAGTGAGAAGAAACTGTTATGATTTTGCAAGGTAAGTGGCAGCGGAAAATATATCTAAGCATCATGTCTTTGAGTAACAGAGAGGGGGATTATTGACCCTTTCTGACTCCAGATCCCATCACAACCACAACCATTTCCCAGTGGAAGCCACCTTCACAACCTGACCAAATGTGCAAAGCTAAACAATGCAGTTGCTGGTGCAGTTAGCATAGTCTCTAACCAACAAATGACACTCAGTTCTCCTTTCAGCTTTCAGATATCAATGTGACAGGTCTGAAATTGTCTAGTGATTCTAATTTTGCAACTGAAATAGATATGAATGTCTTAGGGTGATTAGTTAATTTCTAGCCATAATAGAGCTAGTATGCATATTTAAAATTCAGTAGCGCAGTACCAAGATAACAATTTAATGAACCATTGCCCAAATTAGGGGTTCCCAAATGGCTATCAGTAGAAGGTTATACTTTGAGTTTGGATCAGGTGAGAAAAGCCTAGGAACTAGAGGTGTTGTGTGAGAAGTATAATAGCAAGTTACATTCATTGATCTTGTTGGTCTTGCCAGACACATAATTACCCCTCTTATTCAGCAGCCACCTGTGAAATAGAGTCCAGTTTGCAAGTTAGAGGATTGAGGCTTAGCAAAATCATTTCATGAGTTGATTCCAGAATGAAGTGCTTCTCTACTATATGAATACTTTAAGAAGGGAGAAGAGCAGATAAATGAGCACATATAGTAGGGGCAGAAGAAGTATCCCCTAAATACCTCCTGCCAATACTCAAATGTTGTATTAAAAATGACCATGTGTTAGTGATTATGATTCTTACCATCATGGTGATTGGTTGGGAAAGAGGGACAGTAGCATCAAGTACATGTATTACAGAAGATTTCTTAAACTTTCTCTAGTCCAGTGAAAGACTTGACTCCTGAGGTAAAATCAATCAAATCCCAGAGAAAAACATTTGACCAGGATCATAGTACTAGAATGGTGTGGATATGAATTAGGAGCATACTGTTTTATTCAACATTTCTATTGGTCTAAGGATTGATGCACCTGGAATTGCAGAAACTACAACTTAACTAGACTATCCAAATTCCCAACTTTCACTCTAATTTGTTTTCCTCGCTGTTGTTCTGTGTGTTTCTGTAACTTCTTTCTGTGTGTTTATGTTTTCCAATGTCATAGTCATATCCAGGACATCTCTTTAATATTCCTTCAGTGACTATTAAATTTGATTTAAAAATACATTAATTTAGATATTTTCAAGCTGCTTACCAGTTAGCAGTATTTTTAATGTCCTATTTATCTAATACAGTTGCTTGTGCTGTTTTTATAATCAGATAAGGGTCATTAAACCATTTTTGAGATTAAATAGCACAAAACCATTTTTTCTGTTTATGTGTCCCATTAATATTGGAGCTTATGCTTACTATGGCTTAATGCTTCCACTTTAAAATATCATTTATGTTAATATGGAAAGGCTCTATTATCTAATTGTGAGGATTATTTCCATTACCTTACAGTGTAATCTCTGCAAATATTGGCCTCCATATTTCTTTGAAGTGACAGAGGTGTTTTTTTTTTTTGTTTTTGTTTGTTTGTTTATTTGTTTTGCGGTACTGGGGATTGAACTCAGGGGCATTTTACCTCTGAGCTACACCCCCAATCCTATTTTTTATTCTTTATTTTGAAACAGGGTCTCTCTAATTTGTGAAGTGCCTCACTAGGTCTCAGCCTCCCAAATGCTGGAATTACAAGCATGCACCACCACGCCCAGCTTTCAACTGATAAAAGTTTTAACCTTGGGCATTTCTTAAGACATTGTTCAAAAAGCTGATATTTACTCTGAGTTGTTCAGTTTTTTATCTTTTTTTTTTTTTTCCTTTTCAAGGTAACAGGTACCTAATCACAAATGCTTAGCTTGTTGGTTTTGGTACATTTATTACCTAGACCTCTCATAATATAGGACTCAGTAAACCTTTTTCCTGAAACAAGACAGACACAAAGGGACAAGCAAAGACAGACTGAGAAAGAGAGAGCAAGTGAGTAATAAAAGAATTAAGACTTTGCTTGTAATCCCATTACTTGGGAGACTGAGACAGGAGGATCACAGGTTTGTTGCCAGCTTCAGCTACTTAGTGAAGCCCTCTCTAACTTAATGAGACCCTGTTTCAAAATAAAAAATAGGTCTGGGTGTGTAGCTTGGAGATAGAATGCCCCTCGGTTCAATCCCTAGTACCAAAAAAAAAAAAAAAAAAAAAAAGACTTCCACCTCTTAAGTAGCTTTCCTTTGATTTGTAATCTGTCAGAGACTACTGTTCCAAAACAGGAGAAGTCAACAGACATACAGTGTCTGAATTATGCATATCACAGTAACCCAAAGTCCCCTCCATGATAGTATAGCTTAAAATTTCTAGAAAGTTCCTATTTTGAATAATATCTTCTATTGTTGATGCTAACATACCCATGTGTCCCATAAATTCAATTATTAGCTGAAACAAAAAAGTCATTGTAAATTTTATACAACAACATTTTTAATAATAAAAGAGCAGACCCCTCCATGCCAAGAATAACCAGATGTCTTTTTGTTTGGGATTTCAATCAACAGAGGTGGGGTTGCTTTGTGCACCTTCCCCTTGGATATGACCTCCTTAGGTAGCTCTGATGGCTTGGATGAATCAGTGACCAGGGCATCCACCACTTCTTCCTGTGTGTGTTCCTGTGTACCCTGCCTTTGCCAACTTCTAACCCCAGCACCATCATGATCCAGAACTCTTGATAACAGATATATCCGGATAAAGTCATATTTGTTATGTCTTCTTATGAGAAGAACTATCCTCCAAGTTAAAGGTAGCTGAGAATGCAAATGCCATAACAAGAGCTCTGGATTTCAAATCCCTGCTCTCCCATTTACTAGAGGGCTTGCTTAATCTCTTCAAACCTCAGTATTATTTCTTAACAGTGGGGACCAACATCACCTACTTCTCAGGGCTGTTATGAAGATTAAATAAATAAGTATACACTGATAGAGTTCTTAAATATAAAATGCCATATGAAGTTTAGATGGTCCCAAACTTACTATCTAGCAATAATATATACATAAATATAAACATCTCAATAGTACCTATGATGCACTGCATTCTGCTTCAAGTGCTTTACTACTTTATACCTCATTTAATCATCTGAATCCCTGAGTGGTGGGTACAGATGTTGTATAGATGAGTAAACTGAGATATTAAGCATTTTTCTGTATAGTCACATTGTTAGGAAATAAATTAGCTTGAATTTTATACACAATACCATAACCATTATGCTATGGTACCTCATAAATAACAAAATAATGATGAAGATGATTATGGTTATTATATCATGACAATTTATACATATTATAAATGTGATGATTATAATTACTGTATCAAGACAATGTGCATATCTTCTTATGGATAAGGAAATTTGACTTTTACCAGATTATCCTTCCCAATTCCTTAATCATCCACCCAGCTCCTGATCAAATATTTTTTGTAAAGTAAGGGAATGACTCAGTGTGTAGGAATTTAAACTGCATGTCCTTATGCAGTAGGTCAATAATCTCATTTCCTCTCCTGGTGACAGTGTTGTAAAGGACAGCTAGATTTAAATAGTGATATAATATTTTCATTTGATATGAAATATTAATGATGATTTTTAAACTCTATTTTCAATGAAATTATTGGCCACAACTATGTCTACAATGTATTCTGCTACCTCTATTATTTTAGCTGTCTCCAATTTAGATAAAACACATTAAACTTGTATTTCTCTCCTCTCAGGTATTCATGACACTTGAAAGATTGTTTAGTTATACTTGTGCTTGTCATCCCCAGAATGTAGTTTACCAAACGGAGTTATAGTACATGCTAATAGATGTGAAGACTTCCTAATCATACTGTTAAACTGTCCATGATGCCACAAATCTCTTATTGAATCCCCATTCCCCCTAGGGAGCCATCTCAGTCATTTTAGATGAAAATTTAATTCCAAAGTTCTCCCTTCTTTATTTGACCCCCCATGAGTAGCACTTAATTCCCATAGCATCATGCTATCATAACACCATCTGCTCAAGTGACCACAGTTCTGTATGGTCTCTGGTCTTTACTAGTGTTCTCAAGTAGCTTCCTTGTCCTGAACCAAAGCCCCCATTTGCTCACATTGGCCAAATCTCAAAAGTTACCTAATTCTTTAGAATATTTGAGGCAAGCACCTTGTGCTTTCTAGGCTTCTGGAGACTTATGGTGATGGAGGTGGGAGAGTGGGGTGGGGAGGACATCATCTCCTATCTTCCCTACCTGAACTTACCCCTGTGTGATACCCCTGACTTCTATGCTCCTGCTGCATTTCAGCAGAGGATCTCATTTACTTAATTGGGCTCTGAGTTACTCAGCCTTTTCATTGCTGTGACCAAAATACCTGACAAGAACAGCTCAAGAGGAGGAAAAGTTTATTTTGGCTCATGGTTTCAGTTCATGGTCACTGACTCCTTTGTTCTGGGCCTGAGGTGAGGCAGAACATTCCAGAAGTGCACAGTGGAGAAAAGGGGCTCAGCACATGGCAACTGGGAAGCACAGGGAGGAGGAGGAGGAGGAGGAGGAGGAGGAGGAGGAGAAGGAGGAGGGTGATTATGATGATGATGATGAGAAGGAGCAGGAGAAGCAGGAGGAGGAGGAGGAGGAGGAGGAGGAGGAGGAGGGGAGAAGAGCTGGGGAAAAGATAAACACTTCCAAGGTGCATCCCTAGTGACAAACTTCTTCCAACTAGGTCCCACCTGCCAGCCATCCCTCCAGCTATCAATGATAGTTAAAGAGGGCAAGGTTGCACTTCTGCATCTGTGCCCAAAGAAGTCCTCTTCCACGATGTCATTAACTGTGTCACAGGACATTGGATCTCTCCCCATCCATCCCCATTTTGCTCTCGCTCTCGCTCTCGCTCTAAAGAGCAGCATAGTGCTCCATGTTCTCTAACACTCATCTTTAAAGGGAAAAGAAAAGAAAAGAAAAAATACAATTAAATGGATGTGGTGAGATGATGCCCCCCCTCCATATTCTTGACCTAGCTTGACCCTCCAATTTCAGATATAGTCTCAGCTTGGACTATACTCTTCCCTTCAATTTAAATTTTTACTCAATTTTTCACATTAATTTTTGTTAGCAACTTAATGTTTAATTCCAAGATTCACTAAATTAATACATTTATATCAATAGGAATGGATAAATCAGGGCTCAAATAGCTGAACAATATACTCATTGTTTTTTTTTCAGCTTATTTTTCAAATATTTACTAATATACCCATATGATTCTATATGCCATCATTGTTCTAGGCAATGGAGAAATAACAGTGACAAAGCAAATACTAGTCTCCACTTTAAGTTTGTAGCATATATTTGAAGATGATTATCAGCTACTAACAATAAGAGATGGTGAGAGGAAGGTGGGATAAGAAAGTGGAATAAAAGAGGTTGCGTATCTCATGCCTATGATTTTCCAAATTTGCTATGTGGTATAAAAATAGAAGAAAGGAAGGCAGTCTTTTATACCTGGGATCAAACTAAATTTGCAACATTCCATTCCATATTTGTGTGACTCAGAAGGAGAAATAAAGTAAAAATGTTAAGATTGAGTCAATATTACTCATGAAGTATTACAGTTGACTAAAAATGTAGTGCTTCCCAGGGCATTAAAAAGTAATCACTGACTAAAGAGAGATACATGAGGAAACTACAGCTTCTTTTATTATATCAGGTGACATAAATAAAATATAAGTAAACAAGCACACTTCATCATTTTATTTCAACATTAAGCACCATAGGTATGTAGCGTGATATTGATGAGTTTGGCAATAAGATTCTAAGATGACATTGAATATATTCATCTGCCAAAATAGCCTGGACTTCACTGGAATTTGATGTTAAAAATAGGACAGCTTGGAAATATGACTCACTCATAATCAACTGAAAGTTTTTGATAAGAAAACTGTGCCAAGGTAGAAAACAGAAACATTTAAGAGAGGAATAGTTGTATGAAATTTTATGGAGGCATTTGGATTGATGTCTTCCAAACAATTACCAGAAATTTGGTTGGCTCTCTACCAGGCTGCCAGAAATAAGATATATTTCTCAGGAGTCCTGGTCCCAAATTGTATTTGTTTTCCTAACACTTGTTTCTTTTTGCCTCCAGGACATTTTTCTTAATAAACAAAGATTTCCTTTCACCAGAATTCTACCTATAATGTGCAGCCCTATCTCCATGAACAATACCTGCCCTAGTCTAGCCAGCTGAATATGCAATTTGCAGGTTGCTGATTAAAATGAAATTGTGTATGTATATATGAATGTCTGGTCACATTTTAAAAGGGACTCTCGAATGCTGACACAATATCTTTCCCTTTTCTATACAATCCAACAGCTTGAGTTCTTGTGTACCCCTGCAGCCTCATGCCATATCTTTTAAACAAAGAGAATGAACCCCTCTGTGAAAAGCAGCCAGGACGAGTTTGGCTTCATGGCTATGCATGAAACACATGCCCCCTGAGAGCCTCTTCCTGCTCCTCCATTCCTCTGCTTCAGCATCCCTGGCCCTTGGTATTCACGTGATGTAGCAATAGATGCTTATGGGAATTCCACTGGCACTGAGAAGAAGCCCAGCTCTAGATCATAATAGACCAGCTACTGGTGAAGAACACAGAATGTTATCAGTTGGCTTTTACATTAGTGCCTTGGAAAGAAATGGGGTTGGGGGTGGGGAGCAAAGAAGAAACTGGGTAGGAGAAGATGCTGTATGTGTGGGTTTCCTGAGTTATGCTGGAAGATCCTGAAGACAATTAGGCTAAACTATATGAATAGGGGCTATTAGTTAAGAATGGATGTTCTTTCAAGATGTGACAGGCTACTGCTGATATGGTCAAAAGAGATCATTTTGCTTACTTACATCTTAAAGTGTAACTAGAAGTCGTTACAAAATCCTTAACTGCTTGGGATCAAATATGTGAAAGCTCACTATTTTCCTAGAACATATCAAAGCTGCACATATGAGGAAAACACTCTGCCTTTTAGTTCTGAAACCATAGGTTGGTTCTAGTTAGAACACCAATTTACCTTCTCAGTCAAGTAATAACAAAAATAACAACAGCTGCAATGGTCAAAAGGCAAAACTTCTTCCTCACTTACCCAGAAGAAATGAGTATAGAGTTTATCTCAGATTCATTTGTCTTGTCTTAACCATCAAAATTAGACAATATTTTTTTGGTGGGGGGGTGGTACTGGGCATTGAACTCACAGGCATTCTACCTCCAACCTACACCCTAACCCTATTTTATTTTTTATTTGGAAACAAGATCTCACTAAGTTGTAGAGGGCCTTGCAAGGTTGCCAAGGCTGGCTGCAAACTTGCGATTCTCCTGTCTCGGTTTCCCAAGTGCTGAGATTATTGGAGTGTGCCACCACACCCATCTTAGACAATTCATTTGACTAAACTTTTTAATATGCTTTTATTGGTGCATTGTAATTAGACATTGTAGTGAGGTACAGAGTGATAGAAACATGCATGTACACAACTCTTAGTGTTTCCCTTTGGATCCCACCCTTCTCCCCCCATTCCCCTCCTTGTACATGTCTTTGAGATTGGTATTGATAATTTCATATATATATATATATATACATATATATACACACACATATATATATATATATATATATGGCATTATTTGAACTGTTAGCTGCTAATCTAAGGTGATTGTGTCATTGAACTTGACTTCATGAATATTTAAGATATAATGGTGCTTTGTGACAGTTTGCAAAAAGCTGCTTCATTTTTATTTTATGCTAAGATTATCCGTAACTGTATTTCCTAATATTAGTGTTGTAGTCAGCTCTTGTCCACTGTGTCTTTCAGGTCCTAGAAAGCTGCTCTTGCCCCTTCGAGAAAATCAGAAAAAGTGTGGTGCAAAAAGGAAATTAATTAATTTTAGCAATTATAACAAATACTAATATGGTAAACGAGATCATGGGAACAAATTAAGAAATGTATTGCACTTTTTTCCCTTACCACACAAATTGGTTTTTATAAATTAGGACATTAATGTATATATAAATCTGCTTGCTGCTTACACCATTAATTTATTATCCCTTCCCAAGACGAATGATAGCTATTTAGATTCTATTAAAAGGATTAGTTTGAATTTTGAGCTTGTTTATGAAAAGAAGGCTAAATGTTCTATATAACTCCTCTCTGTCTATTCTTATTCACTATTTACATTCTGAGACTGAGTGAAAAGATATTATAAAATTAGAAAGCATAATACCCTTCCCATAACCGTAGAGCTAATATACTGAAATACTGAGGTAAAGATCATTGTCAAGTCAGGGTATAGAGTTAAAATCCAGGCTTAGTTTATTATAAAATCCTGAGAAAGTCCAGTTTACCTAGCACTAAGGTAATATGAGTGCAGAAACTACATGAATTCATAATTTTTTGACAGAATTTGCAAGCTTTTAAAAAATCTTTCCCTAAAAAATAAAAAATCAAACAGGCTTCTCACTGGGCAAGGCAGAAGACATATGTTGTAAGAAATATGCTCTTCCATTAATCAATCATTGAGTGTCTTCTCTAGTCTATCAGTGAAAGGGACTAAACATACAAGAATGAATATAACTTGTCTCTGTAGGAGTTTGGGAGTTCCCAGTTCATAGTACACTATGGAGATAACACAAAATAGGTGTGAGTTATAAATATATACAGTATGTATACATATATATATTTATTTATTTATGTATATATAAGTATACATTTATATAGTATGTAATTATGCATGCATCTTTATAAAAGTAAAAGTAGATAACTGAAACAGTGAAAAGAAAGAAATATTGGCAGGGATAAAATTGTACTCAGAAACGCATATCAATTAGGCCCATGGGGATGCATAAGATACTAAAGCTAGTTACTAGAGATTGGTCTGTAAGCTTCCCAGAGGCCAAGGCAAAGATGAAAGCAGAAACAGATTAAATGCCCAAGTGATAAAAAACACTATTTTAATGATGTCATCTGTAGTCACCATTTTTTTGAGCACTTATATTTCTCAGTCAATTCTCTTGATAACTTTGAAAAAAAAAAAGTGGAAGGAAATAAAAGTTAAGTAACTTGCTCAAGTATCCACATATAGCAAATGATAGAGCTAAAATCAAAAGTCAGGGGTATCAGGCTTCAGACCCTAACCCACAACTAACCCACTATGCAGGTCTCTCCTCCAAGGCTTGTTTACTCTTAAGACACAGGATGAAATCATGCCAACTGAGTCATTATGTAGTTATACCCTAGAGGCATTTCCCAAATGCCATAGAAACACAGAGGAGGAAATATTTTTGCCTGTGTATATGAAATGAGGTAATTAATTTATAGAAATGAAGACATATATGTACTTATAAACTAAAAAACTTACATGTTTTTAGAAAACAGATTTTACAGCTAGATCCCTTTCTAGGGGTTTTCTTCTACACAAGCAACCATACTACAGCAATACAGCTTCTTTTTTATTTTTATCTCTAAATCACTTAATGATTCTAGCAGATATGATGTTAATTATTGAGACTGACTCACAAATCTCATGTTAAAAATAGTTTATGATGCTCAGAAAATATTTACACGTTGCTGAAATTTGGTTGTAACTTGTCATATTTCTTTAATCAATAGGCCAAGGATAAATGTGTTATTTCAGAGCTCTGTTTGAAGGCTGGTAATCAGTAAAATGTTTTTTTTTTTTTTTTTATGAGTTGCATAAATGCTTTGTGGTGTTACTGAAATATCTTAATTGCTTTTATGAATGTATTTAATGAGTTTCATTTAAAATGGGATGTTATTTACCTTATGGGACTAAATGACTCACTCCATCCAGACACTGTGTAGACCCAGAGGAACATTGCTTTTTGCCTGCGGTGCAGTGTGAACCAGAAAGCTCTGCATCCAACTGTTAGTGGCTCTGCTCTGCTGTGTGAGCTATGTGCTGTGCCCACAGGAGATCTGGGCTGGGGACTCTCTGTCCAGGAGCCTCTGGTCTGGTATCCAGGCTTAATTGAATAACAGCAGGGGCTTCAGCTGGAAAAGATGAGATGGCCAGCCAAGATGGCTACAAGGTCAAGAAACAGCCTGAGAGGAAGCAGTGCTTAAGTCACAGAGCCAGCAAAGATCAATTCCGGGGGAGGAGATAGTTAGTGAGCTACTAAGAAGAGATTTGCTTTATTGAGGAATAAGAGAAAATAAAGGGAACATCTTCCATGCTGAAAGCCTGATAGCCAGGGTATCTCAGAGCCAAAGCTCTTACTATTTTAAAATGTTTCCAATCTCTTTACTCCATGGTATTATAGTTGATTCATTATACTTGTGTCTAGGCATTACTAATAGCTAATTCTAATGAGTACCTATTATGTGCCAGGTGCAGTACTTATCAAACACTTTTACATGTAGTATCTCATTGACTGTCTTCCCAGTAACTCCATGAAATAGGTGTTGCTATTATTATTATTCCAGTTTTACACAAGAAGCAGCAAAGGTTCGGTGACCCTGTTCAAGGTTATGTAGCTATGAAGTGCAAGACATAGGATTTGAATCCAGCCCTTAGCCTTGTCTTGTCATTCATATGCTTATTTATATTTAAATTTTGAGTCCTGTTTGCTGAGTTAGAATTTACATATGGTAAAACTCCCCCTGTTTAAATATACCGTTTTATATGTTTTGGCAAATTTAGATAATCATGTGTTGATGATACATGAGAGTATTTCTCCAACCCCAGAAAGTTCCCTCATGCCCCTTTGTAGTCAATCCCTTCCCCTCACACACAGCCCCTGGAAATCAAGCTGATTTCAGTCTTTATAGTTTTGCCTATTATATCACCATAATAAAATAGAACACCTTTAGTCTTTTGATTCTTAATTCTTTCACTTAGAATAGTTTTTAGATTCATCCATGTTTCATGTATTTGTAGTTCATACCTTTCCAGGCTGAATTTCTTCTCATTCTATGAAGGGGCCACGATTTATTTATCCATTCACCACTGGATGGACATTCGGGTTGTTTTCAGTTCTGAGTTACTATGAATATCATGGCTATTAATATTTATGTGTAGGTCTTTGTGTGGCATGTGTTTTTATAAAAGTCTTTTAAGTAAAAACCTAGGTGCAGGATTGCTAAGTTGTATTGTGTGTGCTTAAGTTTATTAGAAACTACCAAACTACCTTCCCAAACTGGTTTTTCCATTTTGAATGACTTCCAGTTACTCCCCTTCATCATCAGCCATGGGTATTATCTATCTTCCTAATTTTAGCAATTCTTATATTGGTATCTCTTTGAGGTTTTGTTTTATAGTTTTGTAATGTCTAATAATGTAACATCTTTTCATATACCTATTTGCATCTGTATATTTTCTTTATTGAGGTATTTGTTGAAGCCAGGCATGGTGGTGCATGCTTATAATCCCAACAGGACTTGGGAGGCTGAGACAGGAGAATTTCAAGTTTGAAGACAGTCTCAGCGAGTAATGAGACTCTCATCAACTTAGCATATCCTGTTTCAAAATAAAAATAATATAGGGCTGGGGTATAGCTTAGAGGTTGAATGCCCCTGTGCTTAATCCCTAGTAAAACACACACACACACACACACACACACACACACACACAATATTTGTTAAGCTCTTTTTTACCTGTAAAAACTTGGATTGCTGGTCTTATTAATGACCAAAATAATTCTTTATGTGTTCTGGATACAGGCTATTTTAGTCATTCTTTTATTCATTCAGTCTATTCTCCAAATCATCAATAAACATGTATTGAATATTCCTTATTAGACATGTTAATGAACTTAGTATTGTTCCCCTTAAAATTTATGTCCACTTGGAACCTCAGAATATGCCCTTATTTGGAAATAGGGTTTCATCAGATATAATTCATTTAAAATCTGGAAATGACATTAGCCTCAAGGAGAAGGTATTTCAGAAAAATGTATGGAACTAGAGAATATTATGCTAAGAGAGATCAGCCAGTCTCAGAAAGCCAAGGATCACATATTTTCTCTCATATATTGAAGGTAGAGAGAAAATAGGACATGAAAAGGACTTCAGATAAATGAGGAGAGAAACCAAAAGAAAAGTGCAAGGGGATTAGAGGAGGGAGGTGGGGAGGGAAAAGGAGGCTTGAGGAAGAAAGCAGTTCAAATAATGTTATGTCCATATATAAAGGTGTCATTGTCAACCTCATTAACATGTATGGGGATGGGGGGATTGGGTGGGATGAAGAGGGAAAAACACCAAATGCTATGTGTATATATGTATGTTTGTACCATCTTTAACCTCACTATAATGTGTAATGTGTAATTACATATTTAAAATGATTATTAGGCTGTGATTGTTTTAAGAAGTTCAGAGTGATGATACAAAGTAAACTGGCAGTTATTTACTGCAAGCATATGCAAAATTTTATCACTGGCAGCATTTAAGCTTATTTTATTCTATTTTTGAGGTGGAGTCTTGCTGTGTTGCCCAGGCTGGCTTCATACAATCTTCCTGCCTCAACCTCTTAATAGCAGGGACTACAGGTGCATACCATACTGCTCAGCTTGAACTTATCTTTAAAGGGATGATTAGGCATTGCTTGGTCACGTGTAGTTGGGAAGAAGGAACAGAAAGGCATGGTTGGCAGAGAAGAGATAGCCAATAACGGAGCCATGAGAATCCTTGGTGGAGAGAGGATTTGTGTAACTGTGCACAGAGCATAGAGGAGGGTGGGTAGGAGATTAAGGTTGGAGAGGTTTGGAGGTGGAGATTATCAGCACAGCCTTGTATGCCATGCTAAAGAGTCTTTGTTTTCTTGTTTAGACAGTGTAGAACAAGCCAAGCTTCTGATGGTGGAAAACGATGTCACCAGACATCAGCATACTGTGGTGATGAAGAACACATGTGCCTGTAGTGGATCCCTGCTCTGTGCATGAAGTATGGAAGCTTGGGTACAGTTTTCATCATCTGTCTTTCATCTGTAAATTGGATGAAATGGTACTATCAATAGAAAAGTGCTGATGTGAGGAGTAAATAAAACAGGTCTAATTCTTAGCAGTCTCTGGCAAATATTAGACACTGAACTGAATGTTGGTTATTATTGGGGAAGCATTTTATTAATAGAAAGGGCTTCTGGCTAGAGTGCAAAGATACTTCAGGTAGAGAAAAAACATGAATCACATGTGGGGTAGTAGCAATTGTTTAAGCAAAAGTCTGAACAATGTACAGAGGAAGAGTTTTGGGGAATATATTTCATATTGAACCAAAAGGTTATATTGGTCACTATGATGTGAAAGTTTGAGAAAGGAGGAAATACCTTGGCTCAAAGATTTTTGCTTTGAGACACAGAGGAGATACTGATGATATTAAGAGTGAGCAAGAATATAGAGAAGCAATGGGATTTGAAGGAATTATGGCAAGATCTGGAAATATATTTTGTTTAAACTTGATAAATTCAAGAGGATTATGACACGCAGGTAAAGAGGCTTAAAGACATTTTAGAAAACATCCTAAACAAAGGTAATGAATGATGATTTCTAAAATAATGTTTCTCAAAGTGGGGGCTTTGAATGCCACTTTATGGGATACATCTAGGGGATCTTATTAAAAATGTAAACTTATGGACCCCATTCAAATTCTACTGACTCAAAATATCTGGCAGGCAGGCCATGAGGATTTATTCTTTTCTATTTTTATGGTATTAGAGATTGAACTTGGGGGCTGTCTACCACTGAGCGAGCTACACCCAGTTCTTTTATATTTTGTTTTGAGAAGGGGTCTTTCTTTCTTTCTTTCTTTCTTTCTTTCTTTCTTTCTTTCTTTCTTTCTTTCTTCCTTCCTTCCTTCCTTCTTTTCTTTTTTTCCTTCCTTCCTTCCTTCCTTCCTTCCTTCTTTTCTTTCTTTCTCTCTCTTTCTTTCTTTCTTTCTTTCTTTCTCTCTTTCTTCTTTCTTTCTTTCTTTCTTTCTTTCTTTCTTTCTTTCTTTCTTTCTTTCTTTCTTTCTTCCTTTCTTCTCTTTGCTTTCTTCCTGGGATTGAGTATTTGTTCTGGTCAGCATTTTCACAGCCATAATTTAAAGACCTGGCCATATACTTAGAGGAAAGAAAATTTATTTTCTTACAGTTTTGGATTCAGTCCATGTGAGGCCAGGGACCAGGAATCTCAGGGCACAGTGGCAGGAAGTGGAGAGAGGGAGAGCACATGGGCTGTGCTCCTCACATAATGAAGGCCAGAAGCAAGAGCACAAGCAGGGGGAGAAGGAACCACATATAATCCCAAGGCCATGCCCCAGGGATTCACCCCACCAGCCACACCCTTTTTGCCCAGGCCAAACCCCAGATAAATCCTTTACAATGGATTTATCCACTGCTGATATTATAACTTACAAGACTCAATTACATCAGCTCCAAACATTAATAAATGAGCTCTTTAGGGAACATTTCATATCTAACTATAACATTCTGCCCCTAGCTCCTAGGGAGCTCATACCCAGGACTAAATGCATTTAGTCCTCTCCACGAGTTTCCATAGTCAACAGTTGCAGCATTGCTGACAAGTGCCCAAGTCCAGTCTCCTCTGAGACTCAAGGTGAACTCTTCTGAGCCCCTGTAAAAGACAATGAAGATCAAAATAAAAAGCAAAATACAAGCATCCACTATACACTGGCAAAGAGTGAACATTTGAATTCCCAAAGGGAGGACAGGGTCATAGAAAAAAGAGATGGGACCAAAACAGTAACAAAATCTTGCAGGGAAAGCATTTGATCTTGCAGCTGCACTTCTGGCATCCAGAGCATAAGGCGGTGAAAAGCTATCTCCAAGGGGCCTTGGCAGCCCTGCTTCTGCATCCTGGCTGATTACAATGAGCAGTTTACTGCCTCTTCTAGCCTGGCTCCATGGCTCAAAGTTAGCAGCCTTTCCTTGCAGTCTTTCCATGTTTCTGGCTTTTCTAAATCTCAGGTTTTTTTCTTGCAACCTTGGCTTAATCCTTATAGCTTCACAAAGTGCCCCATTTGGGCCTGCTTGCAGGGATTTCAACCCTGTTACATACACATTGCCTGCCTCCCCAGGCCTTTCTTTGAAATCTGAGGGGAAGCCTCCATGGCCCCTATTTTCTAGCAAAGCCAGTATTGCATGGTCTCCAAGATGGGCCACCAACATAAAAGGTAGTTACTTCCTCCTTAATCATTGCCACTGGGGCCTTTTTTTTTTTTTTTTTTTTTTTTTTTTTTTTTTTTTTTTTTTTTTTTTTTTTTTTTTTTTTTTTTTTTTGCGGTACTGGGGATTGAACTCAGGGGCATTCTACCTCCGAGCTATACCCCCAGCCCTATTTTTTTTTATTCTTTATTTTGAAACCGAGTCTCACTAAGTTGCGGAGGGCCTCACTAGGTAGCTGAGGCTGGCCGCGAACCCGGATCCTCTGGTCTCAGCCTCCCGAATGCTGGGATTACAAGCGTGCGCCACCACGCCCGGCGACTGGGGCCTTTTTAATCACAGCCCCTGGACCTGCTACATCTGGGCAGCCACTCACC
Source organism: Graphiurus murinus (assembly GCA_004027655.1). NCBI lineage: Eukaryota > Metazoa > Chordata > Mammalia > Rodentia > Gliridae > Graphiurus > Graphiurus murinus. Next base: position 7,309 of record PVLC010020293.1, on the reverse strand, counting down.
CCAAGTCCATCTGGGCCACAGCTGCTATCAAGTCCATCTGGACTGACCCTGGGCCCAAATCCATCTGTGACCTACCTCCATCATGGCCACCACTTCCTCCTTCCTTTCAGTCATCTTCCTTCCTTCCATGGCATCATCTCTCTGAGCCCCAGCTTCACACATGCCTCTCTGCCCAAACTGAAAATCTATAAAATGTCTCTACTTTACTTTCTTCTCCCAAAATTCTGTGTATAATTCAATGAATGCGGACATCAATATCCATAATATGAGCCGGGCGTGGTGGCGCACGCTTGTAATCCCAGCATTCGGGAGGCTGAGACTGGAGGATCCGGGTTCGCGGCCAGCCTCAGCTACCTAGTGAGGCACTCCGCAACTTAGTGAGACCCTGTTTCAAAATAAAGAATAAAAAAAAAGGGCTGGGTGTATAGCTCGGAGGTAGAATGCCCCTGAGTTCAATCCCCAGTACTGAAAAAAAAAAAAAAAAAAAAATATATATATATATATATATATATATATATATATATATATATATATATATCCATAATACGGTTTGGATATTTTTCTGTTTTGATATTTTCTCTGCCAGTTTATTCAGCCCATCATCTTTAAGTTCAGCCTCACATAAGGTTTCAGGACATGGGCAAAATGAGGGTAAGTTCTTTGCAAAATTGTAACACATGTGGCCTCTACTCCATTTCCCTATGGAGTTTTCTTTGCCATCCAAAATCTCCTGAGCACAGTCTCTATCATCTGCCTTTCTAACCACATTCTGGACCTTCCAATTTCCTCTCATAAACCAGTTGCAAAGAGTCACAATCCAAATGGTCAGACTTAGATATAGTAGCAACCCACTCCTTGTACCATTTTCTGTTCTAGTCAGCATCTCACAACCATAATATAAAGACTTGTCGAGGTAACTTAGAAGAAAGAGGATTTATTTTCTTATTGATTCAGGTTCAGTCCATGTGAAGCCAGAGACCATGTATCTCAGGGCATGGTGATAAGAGACAGAGAGAAGGAGAGCACATGGATTTTGCTCCTCATATCTTGGAAGCCAAAAGCAAAAGAGTGAGCAGGGGGAGGAGGAACCACATATAATCCCCAAGGTGGCAACTTCAGGAATCCACCCCTCCAGCCATCCCCTACCTACCTAGGCCACACCCCAGATAAATCTATTCCAGATGGATTTATTCACTGTTGGGATCACAACTCTAAAGACTCAACTATATCAGCTTCAGACATTAATAAATGAGCTCTTTAGGGGACATTTCATATCTAAGTATAACATTATTGAACCCAGGGGCATTTGATCTCTGAGCTACACCTCTAGATCTTTTTATTTTTTATTTTTAAACAGGATGTTGTTAAGTTGCTGAAGATCTTGCTAAATTGCTGAGACTGGCCTAGAACATGTAATCTTCCTGCCTCAGCCTCTCAAGTACTGTACTTACAGGTATACACCACCACATCCAGCTCATTTTTATTTTTCTTAACTCGGTTTAATTTCAGCTCATAGAATTTCCTCCTAAAGGGCAACTGAGCTTTGTGGAGCAAAGCTACAATGACCAGGGAGGCGGCTGGTCTGGGAGATGGACAGCATTCTGTTTATTCCTTGGCCCTTGATTCAAGAATGCTGTGTTTGAAATATTCCTTTTCATTATAATACTTCAAGGTGTGGGGTATGGACACTTCAAGACCATTGTAGGGCACAGGCAGCCTCTACAATGTTATGACCCTGCCCTACCTGCACTCACTCTGTAGCTTTTACTTGTTTGGGAGCTCCCCACCTTTTTGCAGTACCTTCCCAAGGAACAAGACACAAAATTTTGCTCTTGGATCATATAGTATGGTCTTAGGACACAAGACCTACCCTCTTTCCCATCTTCCGATCTCCAAGCTCTCCTGGCTTTCCTCCTGTCTCTTTCCTGACACTTTGCCCCAGCCTGTGTCCCAGGGAGCACAAGTGGAAGGATTGATAGCCCTACCCCATGGAATTCTCAGGGCCCCTGCTCACACTCATTTTATGACTGGGGAGCTCTTTATTCCCTAAAAGGCTGTTAAGCTTTTAAAATTGGAGTCATAGAGATAGCTTTCTCCCCATTACCTCTTTTCTGCCCCATCTTATTCCTTCCCTGAGACAACAAACAGATTAGCTACTTGGAAAGGAAGGGCTGAGAGGCTGAGTAAGTTTAGTAGGAAAAAAATAATAGCATCAGAAGAGGCAGCCATTCTGAAATTGTCCCTAGCTTTTTGCAGTACTTATGCAGCAATGCACTCTCGAATCACTTAGCAAGAGCAGAAAAATAATTAATGATAAAAATTCTAGACAAAGTAGTAGGTCTGTAGTAATTGAGGGGTTAGGAAGTGTTCCTGAAAGGGAAATAGAGACACCATGGAAGTACCTTGATGAAAGTAGCAGCCTATTTTGCTTGGTTTCTATGTAGAATGCAAGATGTCTTCATATTGTTGAATAGTGAGTACACTTTTGCACTGAGTAATCTGGCTGGAGCACCTGTATTATCTAGGCTCATGACTCATGGACATGCTCCTTGCCTACTTTAAAAACTCTTATGTTCCTTAGAGTATAGGATTTTTATTTTTGAAAAGTTCAACAGAATACAGTAGACATTGTTTAAAAAATTTAAGTACATAAGGACATATGTTAACAATGTGCTTAAAATATCATAAATATTCTTTTAGCCTAATTAGTTAATGACACAGGGTATAAAAGAACTGAATAATTGGCTGCAGATTTATCTGAGATTTTCTGAAGTAGAAGAGAAAATATAACCCTTTTGTCCTTCTTGCAAAATTTTCAAAATATACCTGACAGGATTGCCCTCTTGTATCAAGCCATGGAACACTAGTCACATATTCTATATGCAATGTGCTCTTAAGGCACAATTCCACACATCTGTTATGTGAGAGGAGTGGCAACATCAGGAAATTAAGAATAGGAAAGTTTTCATATAAAAGTCCAAAAAAAGAGTATTGAAAGCTATTAATTAGAGGATAAAATCAAACTTTCTGAATTGGTATATAAAAAAGTAAAATTAACCTGAAAGAGAATTTGTACTGCAAACAAATAATCATTCAAAACTTTGAAAAACATAAGACTAATTAAGAACAAAAAAAGGAGAAAGTAGAGAGAAGTAAGGATGCAATCAATTCATGTCTTTTCAATGGCAGATCCCAAAGATCCCATGTTTTATTAATAACTTTGACTAATAATAAGAGCAACAATAAGACTATTAGACCTAGAATTCAAAATGGAAGGCTGAGCTCATGCTATATCCCCTTCTAACACCATGTCTAAATAGTGTCACTAAAAAGATAAAAATAAACTCTCCAACCACAACAAAAGAGAAAGGAAGAGCCTCATGCCAGAAGCTATGAAAGAGAATTAGAGATGGTAAGCAGATGGTTCCAGATTGAAGATGAAAGTCACAGTCGAAAGCTAAATGGGAGCTTAATGCCAACAAAGGTAGGAGTAGCACCTGGGAGAAAATGGGACAGACAGGCAGCTTGTGGGCTGATGGCTTCCAGCTGCACTATCTGGTTGCATCCTCCCTGTTCCTTAGACTGGAGAAGAGCCTGGAGGTAGAGCTCAGGGGTGAGGACTTGCATAGAACTGACTGGAAGGCAGTGTGTTCAGAGGCTCTTAGATCTGGGGAGGATGGGGAACAGCAGCAGCAGTAGCAACAGCAGCAGCAGCAGCAATACCAGTCACTAAAGCACCTTGATTTTTTCAGTATAAATACATAAAAATACATTCTTTGAACATTCTTGAAGTTCTAAGAATGTCTTCTCTAGCAGATTTCCCATGTAGAAGATTCAGACTGTCTAATGGATGATATTTACATATAACTGTATGCACAACACAGCAAACATTTGAGGAAAACTCATCATTTAAGAGAAGACAGGGGGAAAAAAATTCCTAATAGTTTGTATTACAAACATGATACAAGAATAAATGCAATTAATATTCACAGAGCAAAATGAATACATAAATGGACTATAAAAGCTGCTATAAGTCAGAAAATGGGCCTTAGCAATGAAAAACCAAAGTAAAAATGTGACTAGGTTAGCCTCATGGACATAGCTAAAAAGATCATTCATAAATAGAAGATAAAGAAGTATCCCAAATAGAGCTTTCTACATTTGAGTTTTATCCCCAGACCTATTTTATTTTTTTTACTTTGAAACGAGGTTTTGCTATGTTGCTTAGGATCTAGCTAAGTTACTGAGGCTGGCCTTAAACCTGTGATCTTCCTGTCTCAATCTTGTCTCAAGTACTGGGATTATAGGCTGCTCATGTGTGCCTCCACACCCAGCTCTATTTTGAATATTTTGTTCAAATATACTAATTTACTATACTAATTTACACTCCCACCAGCGGTGAGGTGAATAAAAATTCCCTTTTCTCCACATCCTCAGCAACATTCATTGTATATGTGTGTGTATTAGCCATTCTAACAGAAGAGATGATATCTCACTGTCGTTTTGATTTGCATTTCCCTGATGGCTGATAATATTGAGCCTTTTTTCAGATATTTGTTGGCCATTTGTAATTCTTCTTTTGACAAGTGTTCACATGATTTGCCTATTTTAAAATCAGATTGTTGTTGCATTTTGAATTCCTTATATATTCTGCATGTTAATCATCTGTCAGATGAACAGCTGACAAACATTTTCTCCTGCAGGTTATCTCTTCACTCTGCAGGTTGTTTCCTTTGCTGTGCTGAAGATTTTTAGGTTCATGTAATTCTATTTGTCAATTTTTGCTTTTGTTTCCTGTGCTTTTGAATCCTATTTAAAAATTCTTCACCTGTACCAATGTCTTGAAATGTTTATTCTAAGTCTTCTTCTAGTAGTTTCAGGTTTTATATTTAAGGTTTTGAACCATTTTGAGTTGGCTTTTGCACAGAGTGAGAGATAGGGTTTAAGTTTCAGTCTTCTGCATGTGGATTTCCAGTTTCCCCAGCATCATTTATTGAAGAGGCTATCCTTTCACCAATGTATGTTTTTGGAGTCTTTGTTGAGAATAAGTTTGTTATAGATTCAGGGATTTAGTTCTGAGATCTCTATTTTGTTTGTTATGCCTATGTGTCTGTTTCTATGCCAATGCCATACTGTTTGCTTTCCTATGACTCTGTACTATGTCTTAAAATTGCATGTTGTGATTCTTTCTGGGTTTGTACCTTATGTTCAGGGTTGCTTTGACTCTCAGGGTCTTTTGTGTTTCCATATAAATTTCAGAATTATTTTTTCAAGTTCTATAAAGAAAGTCATTGGTATTTTGATGGGGCTTGCATTGAATCTCAAGATCTCTTTTTGAGTATGGACACCTTAACAATAGTAATTTTCCAGTGCATGAACATTGGAGTCATTCTTTTATTTTTGTCATTTTCAATGTTTTTCACCAATGTTTTATAATTTTCATTGTAGAGTTCTCTCACTTCTTGGTTAACTTTATTTCCAGGTAATTTTGTTTCTTTGTATCTATTTGTGAATGGAATTACTTTCATGATTTCTTTCTCATCAATTTCATTATTGATGTATAGAAAATCTACTATTGTTTCTTTGACAATGATTTATTTGCACATTACAGTTGAACTTTATGAAACATTTTTCTGTATCAATTGAGATAATCATATGATTATCTTTCATTCTGCTGATGTGATATTATGCTTATTGACATGTGTATGTTGAACTATTCTGGCATCCCTTCGATGAAATCAACTTAATTATGGCAAATGATCTTTTGATGTACTATTAAATTTCATTTATTAGTATTTTGTTGGGATTTTTTGCATGTATTTTTATCATGGATATTGGCCTGGAGCCTCTGCCTTTTCCGACTCCTCCTCCTTTTTTGTTTCTAAGTTGTTTTTGTTTTTTTTTTTCCAATAGAGTAATGCTGGCCTTGTAAAATTAATTTAGAAGGAATTCTATGGAATAGCTTGAATATTTGATGTTATTTTTTCTTTAGTTTGGTAAAATTCAACAGTAAATCCATCTTTTCCTGGGTTTTTGTTGTTGTTGTTGGGAGACTTTTTATACAGATTCAGTCTCTTTACTTTTTATTGGTCTATTCAGGTTTTCAATGCCTTCTTGGTAGGTTATATGTGTCCAGAAACTTGTCTATTTCTTCTAGATTTTCCAATTTGTTAGCATATAGTTTTTCATAATAATCCTTAATAATGGAGATAGAAGGTTGTAATGGTACAAAGTGAATGTATATAATGACACAGAACTATGCACTTGAAAATGGTTAAAATAATAAATATTATTTACAAATTTATATTATTACAAATTATAATTTATATAAATTTTATTACAAAATTTACATTACTTATTATTTATAACAAATAAAAGCAAATACATATACTTTCCTTGAAAAAATGAAAGTACACACAACAAACTAGGGAAAATGGTTTCTGTAGAAATAACAAATTAACTTATTTAATATATAAAATAGAAGCCGGGCGTGGTGGTGCACGCTTGTAATCCCAGCATTTGGGAGGCTGAGACTGCAAGATCCGGGTTCGAGGCCAGCCTCAACTACTTAGTGAGGCACTATAGGGCTGGGGGTATAGCTCAGAGGTAAAATGCCCTCAGCGCAAAAGAAAAAAAAAAAAATATATATATATTTCCAATATGTTAGCATATAGTTTTTCATAATAACCCTTAATAATGGAGATGGATGGTTGCAATGGTACAAAGTGAATGTAGGTAATGACACTGAACTATGCACTTGAAAATGGTTAAAATAATAAATAAATGGTTAAAAGAATAAATCTATTTAAAAAATTAACCATCAACTATAGCACAAACAAAAAATATGAATTGCTGAAATAGAGATGTCAATAAACATAAAATATTCAACCTTACTAGCAAATAAAACAGTTTTAAAACAGCATTGAGATTTTATTCACCTCTTTCAAATTAGTAAAAATTAAAAATTTGCAACATTTGGTGTTGATGTTGGTACAGTGAAATGAGCAGTGTAATATACTAGAGAAGAATGGCAATTGCTTATTGCTTTTCTGGAAAGCAATTAGGACAATATATTTTGTCTAAAATGCCCCATAGTCTTTGATCTAGTCTTGCCAATTTTAGGAATTTAATTTAGAACAATTATCATAAATAGAGACAAAATGTTTTTTCTTGCATTATTACAATGGGTAAAAATAGTGTTAGCTGGGCGTGATGGCACATGTCTGTAATCTCCACACTTGGGAGGTTGAGACAGAAGGCAAGGATAGTCTTGGCAATTTAGCGAGGCCCGCAGCAACTTATCAAGACC